>JARJRV010000570.1:0-25312 GCA_030783925.1 Aschersonia sp. MBC 735 | reverse complement strand
CCCCCCCCCCCCCCAGCCAACTTAGCCGCGGAGTACTGAGAAGGTAGAGGACCCAAAGTACCCCACCCAGAGTGTTCATCGACGCAACAACTCGAAAAGCCGTCTTGCCCAACTTCTCGATAAGTCCGCGCAGAGTCGACCAGCAAGCCTGCGGCCTCGGCATCGAGTTGCCGTCTTCATGGTTGCCGGGCGCTGCTGCCCTCGTCTGCCCGCCTTGCTCCCCTCCGCCAGGCAGCGGCACCACGCTCGGCGCCGTCGCTCGCTGCCACCGCCAGCTTGTCAGTGCTGGCGGGAGCAAAAACAAACACGACAATACGGCCCATCATGGCCTCAGCGCCTGCCAGCGTGAGAGTCTCTGGGCCTCCGAATAGCAGCTTTCTCGTCGGCTACCCCGGCATCTCCGCGACCCTGGTACGTCTGTCCAGCTTCCCTAGAATCTGCAAGGCCGCAATAGGATTCAGCTGCCGCTGGGGCACCATTCGCAACACCATCCTGGGCCATTGTGCCCAAGTATATACTGACCCTGTGCGCGCTGATAGCCACGGATCGAGGGCAAAGTCGAGATACGCCCGGGCCAAGGTTTCTCCCTGCCTGTCCCGATATCGCTCGTGCGGATATGCCTGCAAAGACGCGAGACCATACACCCCGATGCCGACAGCTTGACAAAGCGCCATCTCGGCACGCCACGCAAGGAGGCGACAGACGTGGTCGGCAAGGAGGTCCTGCTGTTCCGTTGCGCCACCGGCAAGGAGGCCGAGAGCGTCATGGCCATGGATCTGCCCTTCGTTCTCTTCATTCCCTTTGGTCGCGGCGGCGAGGAGGCCAACCGGAGGATACCGCCCGCATCGTTGCAACTTCCCAGCAGGACGGCCGAGACGTGCTACGAGCTCGTCGTCACGTTGCAACAAGGTCACAGCAACCAGTTCAAGTACAGCTTTCCCGTCCCCCTGCAGAGATACGACACTCTCTCCACGTTTGGCATGTATAACAAGCCGGAAACGAAGCTCGTCACCTCGGACAACATCATACATCTGGGAATCAACCTCCCGCGATGGAGCTATGGGCCCGGAGACCCCATCACTGTCTACATAAAGCTGTCGCCGAATGCCATCCTGTTGAGCAAAGCCAGACGGGTCAGCATAGAGAAGATTAATCTCACCATCGAGGAAGAGGTGACGTACAACCCGGAAGGGGACGAACCAATCAAAAAGATCAACAAGCTATCAAAACAGGTGCAAGTGGTCAAGATGAAGATCCCAGAAGCTGGCTACGCCACCAACATCGGACTCGTATTTCCTTGCAAGGATTTGAGAGATTCGGATGGTATCGTGAAGAGAGGCAAACAATCATTTCCCTTGTACGAGGTCTCGTCCTTCACAACGACATCGTCGCTCTACAAGATAGAATTTTACCTCAATATCAAGGTACAGTAATGGACTCGCCAAAGCTGTGGGCAGGATACCCCCGTGGAGGAGGAGCAGGCAATGCTAACACGCGAGGTACTGCGCAGGTGCAACTCAGCGGTGCGCGCGACGTCTCAACACGACAACCGATCGTCATTTGCCCTCTCGATCAACAAGCCTGCAAGGAGGAAATGGACGCCATCGAACAAGCTGCCAAAGACGCCTCGCATGTGGACCCCAACAACCCAATGCTGCCGGCACGTACCATTGTGTTGGCCAACGACCGGGACGCGCTGCGTGTGTTGGGACTGTGTTCCGTCGGTGGCCGAAAGATGCCGTTCATCGATTAGAGCCTGAAGTCAAAAGGTCGATGTAAGATGAAGCTGGGCTTTTACGGAATAGTTCATGACATGTCAGATTTTGTTCTGCATTTTTTCTTCTTCTTGTTTCTGGATGATGTATCTTTGAGGATGGAGGACGGCGTTGAATGACTCGCGAGCAGGGAGCTCTCGTGGCCAGGAGGGAGGCGTTCAAGCTGCTACTCAGACTTGGGGGACTTTCATCCCATGCTTGTGGATTTGACCTGACAAAGCGGCAGCGACTCGGATGGGGTTCACAAGGCATGGAGAATGGCGTTTGTTGTATTTTTGTTGCATATCTACCCACGACGAAGGGCCGACGAGGCTGAACTGGGACTCATTTGATGATGTGGTCGATCAAGGAAAAGAGTGAAAGAACTCAACCCCATTACTCTGCCCCCGCATGCGCCCGGAAAATGAAAAGGCCCGCTTGTGGATCAGCTTTCCCCAGAACGAACCTTGATCTTGGCCCCCATCCTGCCCGCACAGCTTCCACTTGCTCAGACGAGCGGCGCATCATGAGACAATGGCTCTCTGGCGCCCGCCGTGGTCGAGATCAAGCTCGTGTCGGACCTTCGACGCGTCCTGTCAAGCTCGAGCTCGCTTGAGACACGGCGCCAGGCTTACCTCGGACCGCGGCCGATATTCGGCGACGCAACCAGCCGTGGCGAGAGCTCCCGCTTCCACTCTCTCCCCTCATCAGCATCGATTCGGGGATTCTCTTGCCCCGGCGAACAAGACAGAGCTGCATCGTGTCTTGGACGCCCTGCAGCTTCAGGAGCCGCATCTTCTGCGTCATGCTTTCCTCCAATGGACCGAAGTTCTGGCCGATACGAGCTCTCCGTCACACCGAGTTGCCCTTCGACAAGTGCAAGAGCTCCCGGGACCTTCGTTCTCGGAAATTCTTCGCAGCCTCGACCCCGTCGCTTCGGGCCACAAGCACGACGTGGCCGACGGACTCAACCTGACGGCAGGTCATGTGCAATTCACCAGTGCCAGTAAGCTGGTTGACGATTTCGGCGTCCGCCGCCACCATGGCCAAATCCTCGATGGCCTGCAGACCCTCGTCGAGGTGCGCAGCGCGTCTCCCCGCAGCCGCCTCACCGCAGCCGACTACGAAGTGCTCATGCGGTGCGCCGGTGTCTCGGTCAACTACCGGGCTGCCAAGCGGTTCTGGACCGACATGGCAGACAAAGGCCTGCAGGAGTCGCGCACCGCCAAGACGTGGACTGAGTTTATCAAGTCGCGCTTCGTCACCGAGCCTGCGTACTACCAGTTCGATCGTTCGCGGGTGGCCGTCATGGCCCGCGACCTGTACAGCAATCGGTGCCCTCTCCCCATGGCGACGCTCAGGCGCATGGACAGCTTGAGATTCAGCCTGAATGCGCTCAAAAAGGAGCCTTGGAACCGGAGGAGAGACGAGCCCGACGAGGACGTACGGCGGCTTCTTCGTCGCAGGACCGATTTCCGCGGCTTCAAGGGCCACTGGATCCGGGAGCTCTGCTACGGCCACGAGGTTGACACGGAGCTCTTGTCCGTCGCGCTCATCGCCTTTGCGCGGTCCAGCTCGCTGCGGTCCATCAAAACGCTCATCCTCAAGGACTACTACAACATCGACGTGGACGAGCACTCCGACCCCGGCAAGATTCACGTCTCGGGCGGCGCCGACCTGGCGGCCGACTCGGCCATCCGACCAAACGGGCGCTTTCTCAACGCCATCGTTGAGGCATTCGGCTCCATGTCCCACATCCCCCTGGGCATGAAGCTCCTCGACTTCATCTCCCGCCGATACGACGTGCCCATCCCTCCGGAGACGTGGTCCAACCTCCTCAGCTGGACGTACCTCTGCGCCTCCAAACCGTTCAAGCCGCTCCGACGCCTCCACGGCGACCACCCCTCGGCCGTCACCAGCGCCGCCGACGTCCGCGCCGTCTGGGACGTCATGACCTCCCCCCCTTACACCGTCACGCCCACCTTCGAAGACCACGCCATCTACATCAAGACGCTCCTCTCCCAGCGCTCCTTCGGCCGCGCCCTCACCCTCATCCGACGCGACATCCTCCCCTTCTACAACCGCATCCTCCACGCCCACGCCCTCGCCATCGAAGACGAAATCCTCCACGCCGACGTCTTCGCCTCGTCCTCGTCCTCGTCCTCGTCGCACCCAACCCACCGCCGTCTACAACTCCAGACCCAAAAAGACTACATCCACCACCACATATCAAGCTGGCTCACGCGCCTCCTCAAAACGGCCTCCAGCACCCCTTACCACCGCACCACCCTCTCCCACACCTTCGCACCCGCCCTCCTGCTCGAGTTCGCCGACTTCCTCCCCCACCAGGTCCGCTACCGCAGCGCCCAAGGCCTCGTGCAGCTGGACCGGCCCCTCGCGCCGCGTCGATTCGACTTCCGCCCAAGGTTCAGACGCACGCTCCCGCAGAAGAAGGGGGGCGTGCACGCCCGCGACACGCCCGGGGCGGATGAACCGGCCTTTGCGTGGCCGCGGGCACCCACGTTGAACATATTCGAGTGGCAGCGGCGGCCTAGATTGAGGGCGGAGGCGCTCGGGCGACCACCCGAGGGGGAGGGTCCGCACGAGTGGTGGGATGGCGTCGAGGACGAGTTGTTGCTGTAGGTGGCTGGGTGTTGGCGCATCACTGTTGAGTACTTGAGCTTTGCATCGGTAGGGGTCGATGAACGCGTGGCGTGGTCGTGTCACGCTTAGGTGTCATTGCGAATATATCATGTTCGGCAGTCTTGTGCGGTTGTAACGAGCTGGTCGTCAAGTTCTGCCCATCTCTAGTTGGTGTTGCATACAAAACCAACATGAGCTGCTCGTCTAATATTGTCTTATGTATGGTATATCTGCATATGAAATACATACCAGTTGATGGTGATGTCTTGCCTATCTCTTGGTGACACATCTGCGTACCAAATGTTCCATGTCCTAGTATATTTGCAGACGAAACAAGTACAAATTGATTTGCCCATCTCTTGGTGGCACATCTGCGTACCAAGGTTTCCATGTCCTAGTATATTTGCAGACGAAACAAGTACAAATTGATCGTTGTCGATCGCCTATCTCTTGGTACATTTACATGTAAGTGATCGTGATGATTCGCCCATCTCTAGGTGGCACATCTGCAACACCAATCAATGCAAGCTGCTCGTCTGATGTGATCCATGTCCTGGTATTTTTACACACGAAACAAATACAAGTTGATCGTGATGTCTCGCCTTTCTCTTGGTGGCACATCTGCATACATAAGTACACGATTGATGCAAGCTGGTCGTTCATTTCCGCCCATGTCCTGGTTGGTGCATTTGCCTACGAAATAAATACAAGTTCCGCCTATCTCCTGGTGGTAGATCTGCACACAAAATAAGTAAAAGTCAGTCGCCATATTGTTTGCCTTGGTATATTTGCACGGAAACTAAATATACCTTCATCGTGGTCATGTTACGCGTATCTGGTACATTTGCATACAAGCTACATACAAGCTTGGTCGCTATTTTTCGCTCATCTCTTGGTACATTTGCACACGAAATAAATACAAGCTCATCATCAAGCACACTTCGGCCCGGATTGGCAACACAGTTGACCAGGCGCCATGTCCGTGTCAACACATCACACGGCCCCCATGAGACTGCAGCTAGAATCCAACAGCTGCTTCGGCAAGCACGCCCAACAAACTGGCTGCTGCCCCTCCTATTCCAACAGCACCAATGGTTTCTCCCCACGTCTTTTTCCTGATCTGCCGTTCTTCTCTGCGATGCAGACGTTCGCGATCATGTCGACTGTAATGTCGGTAGCGATCATCGGGCCGTCTGCTGGAGTCGCTATACCTACGCGACCCATCTGCCCTTATCCGGTCGTTGGTATCGTCGTAGGACTTTGAGCTCTGTACTTCTATCTCGTAGGGCTCCGGATCAAACCGAACATGGTGTTCGTTCTTGTTCTTGAGAATAGATTTCGGCATGACAGTCGCGGCGGGCGACGTCTTGTCCTTTGCGGGGGGGTTCACGATGTAAGGTCTGGCCTTGTTGACGTCTTCTACCGCAACTTCGTCAACATGATCCATGTTGCCTCTTTTGTGGTACGACGCCCATTCATCGTCGCGATTCTCACGGCTGCCATGAGAGCCCGCTCTGTCGCGGCGGCGAGGTTGTTCCCTTGAACGCTGTAAACGTTCCGAGGCTGAGCGAGCGACTCGACATTCAACGCTTTGTCGACAATAATCTTCAATCTGTTCTCGTGACAGTCGTCCGAGTATGGCGACGTATCCTGGACGTGCTTCATACCGCACACCGGCAAGTTCAAGTACTTCTGGACTGATCAGCGCCCTTCTGACTTTGGTCCACGTCGCATTGGGGGGGATCTCTTGACCGTAGCTGTCAGGCGCAAACCGGAGCGCCTTCACAGGGCTCGATGAGAGGCCGGAATGCTGCGAAGCTGACTCTCTCCGGACAGTTGTCGGCGACCTCCCGTAAGAGTAGGATGAGTTATCTCGTTGAGCCATCGCATCTGGCGGAGGCCAGCTGCTGGCCACGTTCGTAGCAAACGCAGCCGACTCAGTCTTGGGTCGAGATGCCGAGTTTGCAAATGATGCAGGATGCAGATTTACATCACCCCGGCTTAAAGATGAGTTGTCCATGAATAGCAAGTCGCTAGTAGATATCAAGGAAGGCTTGTCGCCAGCATCACCCGAATGATCGCCAAACGACCAAGAGAAACTCGTTTCGTCTTGTCCGGAACTCAAAGGTCCATCGTAGGGGAACCGGCGGTCGTTCTGTTTGGGCATGTCGCTCGGGTGAAGGCTTTGCTGCCGAGGGAGGGGTGCTTTAGAAAGAGGTGACGGTTGATGTGATCGAGAAGAGGCTTCGCGTTCCAGAAGTCCTCTTAAAGTCGGGCGTGAGCCATCATCGGTCAATGACGAGGATTGTAACTGACGAATATAAGCCCGGAGAACAACCTACATACCTTGGTCAGTACGCCATAAGATAGACAAGGCTCTTGAGCCGCCCTTACTCACTTTGTTGCGCTGCAGAACTTCGCGTGAGAAACCTTCCCTCTCCAATTCAGATTCGAAGTCTTGCCATAAGCGATCGTCGGCTGCGAATTTTTGACCTGCAGTAGGCCGCCGCTGAAACAATCTCGATGCAACCTTGTCCACTTTGTCTTTTATGGTCTCCAGATCTGCAACAGCTTTCGGGTCGATGACCTCGGGAGTACCGTTCGCTGGGTCATTGAGCTGGACTGTGTCGAGAAGCACGTCGACATTTGTCGTTTCGTTGATGAGACGAGACGCCACCCCAGCCAGCCGATCCACCAGTCTTTCTGTTCCTTTGCCTTCAGCGATCTCATAATTCTCCAATATGGTTTCGAGATGTCTCAAAGCAAAATCACAATTTTCGATGATATTACGTAGCTCTCTGGTGAACACGGGAGTGGCGGCGTTTCTGAGCAACGAGTCAGAGTCGGCAGCTTCTGCTCTGAGATGGCGGAATGCCAGATGAAGGTGCTGGACTGCAGCGGCTACTTGGTCGAATATGGCCGATGAGTATGCATAAATGCGGAGGAACAAGACTCCTGCAAAGGCGCTTACGGCGTCGATGTGCTCGAGGGTCTTTTCGTTGCTCATGATTGATATTCTCGCAACGCAAATGCGTATACAAGTGAAGGTCCAAGCGGCCTCTGCAGCTTTCGACGCTGATCAATGTCGCGGCCTTCAGGAAACAAAAGTTGATGCACGCAGCGCTTCGAAATTCCTGGAAACCCTGTGTATGAGATCACCTGAGTTCTACCAACCCGACTCCTGAACAAAGACACTAGATGGAAAAGAGATTCTTGGTGAGACGAGTAATGGTCGGCGGACCAACGATTCACAGTGCTTCTGATGCGTAAGCCGCGGGTAGGTGCGTCGATGATATGGCGCCGTCAGCGACCTTTTTCAAGGGACGCACTGACAAGACCGAAGGTCACTTTGCTGTGATTCCCATCATCAAAAATCCAGTGGAGGAAGGGGAGAAGAAACCGGCATCGGCTGGATGTTTGGCCCAGATGACATCCGCATATCTCTTCTTGCCCAACCCATGCCTAGTACATCTATTCCTGCTATTGAGAAGTCCGGGTTCCACGGAGCCAGCATGGAACCCCTTGAGACGGCAAATAGGTGCGAGTGGAGGAGACAAGATGGACGGGCATGTTGACACTGTCGTCTGATGGTTTCTCTCACCAGCCATCCCTCCACTCAAGTCATCCCCCATCGCACCCTCATGACCGTACTAGCGTCCAAAGATGGTGCTCTTGCCCATACGACACGCGCTAGACATCCGCATCCTAGATCCTGGCTCCAAGAGAAAAGCCAAATGGCTGGGGTCGAGTGACCAGGTCGAGTGACGTCGATTGATGGTCGAGATGATTTGACACCCATTAGATTAGCATCATTACTTTTAGTTTCCGCGTCCAGGGCTGACGGGGATCGGCGTCGGGCCAACGGCGCGTTGGTCATTCATGGGCTAGATCTGCGTTGTTGCTTCTCTGCTTGGCTCACTGGCGAACCGGAATCGTGAGTCACCATCCCGTCAAGTCAGGTCAGCCTGGGGAAGCTACTCCATTATGGCACCCTCGCTCCTTCCTGTACTCCAGACCTTCAGACGTCATTGCTCGTCAGCAGTCGCCCCACTCTGCGCTGCTGTCCGATCTCGCCCTTCAGCGAGGTTCGGCGAAAAGAGTACGGCAGATGAAGTACCGAGGCAAGACAAGGAGAAGAACACATCACGATTTGCCACCCAAGACAACATTCGTCTCCTCATGATTCCACGTCCCATTCCATGCGAGGTGTTTGATTGATGAAACGGGGCTGTGTTTGGTCGGCCTCGGCTGTTGCCGTCATGCCATGGTCGGTCAATCGTGCCGGGATAATGCATTTCGACGCTTCCAGAACAAAAAGCTTGAAGTTTCCCTGGAAGTTCGGCTCCTGCAGAGAGGAGCATGGTCTACATCGCCTCACTCACTGTCGCCCGCATTTGCATTTGTCCTGCTTCACTCTCGCCGTTCCTTATCTGAGAAAGGCCATATTCGTCCGGGGCCTCATCAGCCGCTGCCCAATCCAATGCGCCGAATACTTTGTACAGCCCTGCTGACTCCAGCCTTGGCAAGAAGCTATTCTGAGCTTGGGACTGGGCGATCGGCGTGCCACGACAGCAGTGTCCAATCAGTCCGACCCCGAACACTTCGCCTCACATTATCCCTGCACGTCCGACCCAACATAGGCCGCAGAGCCGCGCGGTCCAAAGTATCTTCTTTCGCTGTGATATGCTTCGACGCCAGGCAGCCAACATTGACCTCGCTCGGACGCGGCTTCGTGGCCCCAGGTGGGAGGACGAGGTCAGGCCGTAGAATCGCCAAGTCATCATGCTACGTCTCCACAAGCAGACCGGTGCGAACCACGTGAACGAAGCAACCAATGGGCTCGGACAAACCGGTTCATGGGCTTCACTTTGGCGAGCACGTTGGTCCTGTACGGCTCGCGTCAAAGGCCAGCTGTCAAAGACAACCAGCCCTTTTCGGAGCGGGGGCCCTGTACCCATCTTTCAGCCTGTTGTCTGCCTTGACACATGATCAAACCCGATTCCCCGGCATTTCACGTATGGCAGACGACGCCCTGAAACCTTATTCACCAATGAATGTCGAGCTCGACCGCGTCCTGAAGTAGTGAAGCGCCATATTATTCACTCATGCCTAGCTTACGCGAAACGCCCTTGTCAGCTATCTTGATAGGGCCATACGGCTTGTTGGCCCGTGGTTTCATGCAATGCATTCACCAATATTCCCTGCTCTTTGGCCCTTCTCATCGAGTGACCACGAAAAGGTGATTGGACGAGACACCATGTTCCGTCCAATACAAAGACAAATGTTTTTCAGCCGCACGAAGCTCCACTGCCGTAATCGGGGGAAATCAAGCCGCCTCATCATTTGTTATCTTAGCCCGGAAGGAGTTTCCCCTCCACTGTTGCACAGCCTAAATCGTCAGCCTCTCGATAGAGTAGGCTTCCACGCTCTGGCTGAGCAAATGACCGGTTTGTCGGGCACTGCGCCGCAAAACTTCGCCCCCGGAAACCACCTTTTCTCTTGTAGGCATCAGTCTTGTTTTCAAGCCCAAGGGTAAGAGTCGACACTCCCGATCTTCGATTGGCAAGGGCTTTGGCTTGTTTGAGTTGGCGCTTTGTCGTGTTGTCCAATGCTTTTCCACCTTGGCCCCAAACCTTGCAACCTCGCCCACTACACTGTTGAGACGCACTGCTTCCTCAATTCCTTCGAGTGATACGTTGACTTCCCTTTTGAGGACCGAGAGAAAGTTTCCTGCCTCCGCCTTGTCCGTCAATGACCAGGCATCATTAAACAGCCAACCCCCGGCACCCACTGCATCCAGGCAACGCCCAAGTAGATCAGCAAGTAGTGTGATGACACCATCTGGTGGAGGATCATTCCGAGCTTGATCATAAGGGGAAGGATCCAAGTAGAGTGACGTCCAAGCTCCGCGGATCATTTCTACCCTTAACAGGTAGATGAAAGCGAGTAGATCTTCGGTACTGATGGTGTCCCGTAAGGCTCTGACAGTCGCGACAGCTGGAGTTCGCCAGAGCTTTGTGAAGGCAAGCGTGAGACCTCGCGACCGACTGCCAGAGTGGTCTCCTAGATAATGCTCCATGACAGCGATGTCTCGCTCCAAATCATCCAGGTCAATGTCTTGGCTGTCCGTGCCATTGCGACCTTCAGATGTCAACAGCTTCATTTTGGTATGCTGGGTCGTTTCTGGGAGTAGTTCCATATTCGACATCAAACTTCGAATCGAGAGCAAGAGTTCCACTTCGCCCATCCTGGTGGCCTGTAGGTAGTTGAGGAGAAGTGTCATAGACGGATCAGCATCTACGAGGCTGTTAATCAAGTCGCCCGCAAAGGTTTTGATGTTGTTGTCGTCCGTCTGTAACTCATCGCGGAACGCTGATATGATATTGGACATGGTCAGGTGCCCTGCAACTACCAAATAGGTAGTGACGGTACTGTCCGGTAATACTAGGCGCAGATGAGCGTTCGAGTCGTCAGCGGCTGCTTGCTCTACTGAGAAGACTCGACTTATGGCGTAGATGATCCATCGACGGTCCGTCACGGGATACCGTCCCCCATTCAACCAATTCCAATCTGGCGGATCCACAACATCTTCACTTCCAATAGGACCGTTTGTTATCTGAGCCTCCTCTTGGAGCTTTACGGCAAACTTTTCACGAAGGAGCTCTTCCCATGCCGCCAGATCGCTGCCCATCAGTAACTCGTCAGCAGTTCTCGTTTCGGATAGGAGTCTAGCGCGGTAGGAATCCGTGATGGTGCCAGGCAAAAGACAAGAAAATTCCCCAGAACTTGGGTTGCCTTTCCGTCTCTTCGCCTGTGCGTCTTGTACCGTGCCTCTGCCGATGGAGTCGATCAAGAGACCTTCTTTCCGTCGTTTGCCGTTGTGTTTAGGAGGCTCAATCTGGATCGATACCAAAGTGTTATCAATCAGGGCAATGGCAATTTCTTGATTGCGCATGTAGGTGATCAGTTGACAGCGTCGGGTCTGCTGATCATCAATAGGCAGCTCTGATAGATCAAGACTAGTCTTGGCATGCAGACAACGAAATTGGTGGTTGAGCAAGGTCAAGCAAGAAGACGATGCACAGAGAAGAAAAGGTCTTGCTAGACGCGTGAATGACTGCGCGTTTTGCATAGGAATTGATGAAGCCTTTTTGGGGACAGTGCTGGTGATGTTGTAGCAGTTGAGATGCGCATCACCCAACTCCATTAGTAGACCAGCAGAAATGTCGACTTGATAAGTATAAGTGATGTCTCTCGGGAGTTCGCCTTTTCTCAATGGGGTGACATCTAAAGGGATCAATTTTTGCAAGGTCGATGAGCTCGAAGCAGTCTCAAGCACAGTAGCCAGCACGACCAAGTAGCGAGACCGTCGGCCTTGCGAAGCATAGTTGACCACCATGAAGAGGAGGGATGGATCAGACCCAATAGCTTCGGGTATTGCCTTGAAGACTTCCGGTCTGCTTCGGAACATGCCTTGACGAAAGTCCATGCTGTCTCCAGATGATACAAATTCAATCTCAAAGCCATCGATGGTCTCCGCGACAGCGTCTTGCAAAATTGATTTGCATGTCGCTGTCCACCTTACTTTCAAGTCCTCGCCGGATATGCACACAATTTCTCCATTCCGGCAGGCGATGACCAAGTTTTGGCATGAATCTCCGGCAGAAGCTGAGCAGGGGCTTGTAATATACCGCACAGGAGATGTCTGCAGCATTTGACTGATCGTAATCGAAGTAGTTTTGCCATCTAGATGCACTATGTCTTTGAAAAGAGTGATTTTGTGCGCCTTCGCATCCTTTGTTGATACGTATGTGTATCTGGAAACACCCTGATTATTCGATCGGCGACACCTGACCGAATAGGGAGGACAGGTGAAGGATTCTTGTGGAGGAATAGGGTACGAGGTAATGAGACGGGACGCAGCAATCTAGAAAGAGTCAGCCCAGAGTTGATAGTCAGCCAATTCGGAGGAAGCTGCAGACATTGTAGATGCTCGTCATCTCGCCGTCAATGCCGACTGCTAGCTCCATGCGCTTCTTGAGCTTCGTCTGCCCATCTCGCCGTCCGTAGACTTGGCGCGCAACGATGCGTCCGTCGGTGTGCGCCAACGGGCGAGGCAACGTCGCAAGGACATAAGGCCGATGTATCTTGTAATTTGACGCCATCTGAAACGAGTCGGACTGCTCGGGGGCAGGTCTTGCGGCTGGTGCCACCGGCGAGTATCTGCTTCCAAGATGGCCGCAACCGTGGTGCTGCAACATCACCAAATTAAGGCCGTGGAGGGAAAAAAAAATTATTGAGATGCCTTGGTCGTTGCCGAGGCTCCGCAGTTACCCGCCAGACAGACCCACACCCGCTGGCGGTGGGCCGCGCTCTCAGAGGTTAGTTAGAGTGATCGCAGGCGCGTCTGCCCCCCAAGACGCGTGATGCAAGTGCGATTTGGCGTCGGCTACTCTTCGTGCGTCATCTTTGCCTTTGCTTCTGACAATACCGGCCCAATGCATCGTCGCTACGATACTCTTGCTTTACCTCTAATCGAGCTTGCCATGAAATAAACACAACACCGGGGATTGGAGTTCTTGATGCGCTCTGACATCCTGCCGAAGCCCGTCTGCTCTTCGGTGCTAAACAGCCGAGCAGCTGTTTACAACCATCAGATGGGACTCGTCATTGTCGAAAACATGAGCCAGGGAGGCCTAGGAGAGAATCCTTCCTCCTCCAAGATTCATCCATTTTTCTCTGGAGCGGCCTCATCACTTGCCGTGGCTGCGGGTCCAACAAATCGAGCTCGCAAGCCTCGCGAACCAGACGCCGACCCGAAGACTGTTTCTTTCTCCTCAAACCCCAAGGATGACGGGCCTCAGGCCAAGAGACAAAAATCAGAACATCTAAGTTGTCAGGATTCAACTCCGGAAACAATTGAAGCGCGTCCACCTTGTGAGGGCAGCAGTTTGACGTCTTCATCGCCGGGTCTTTCTCATCATGTCGTAACTGACCCTCCCCAGTTAACATCCGCTCTGACCGAGGCACGAGACACGAAGACAATGGTCATGTCAGAGAAAGGTCCAACACATAAGACCAGTCCAGCATCCCGATTTGCGACAATGCAACCCAAGACCCTCAAAACTTCTCTTTCCTCAGACGTCGACACCATACCGTCTCGCGAAACGAGCACGGCACCAGTTGTCAAGAAAATCCTCAGATTCAATACAAAGACCGGAAAGCTGGGCTCGCCTCCCCGAGAGAAGCGCAAGCCGAGATCCTCATTCATCGTCCGTCTGAAATATGGCAAAGACGCGGGCAGCAGGAAAGACGTTGGACAGAAAATTACGCAGATCATGCACGGCACCTTGCACCTACCAAGGAGCCCTCGGCAACAGCGCTCAACCCAGGGAGTGGCGAACCACGTAGTTGACTCAGCCTCTGTCACGTCAGGCCTCAAAGTAACGCATCCTTTCTTCACCAGCAAAAATGATGCTCGGTCGTCGACGCCAGACCAGTCTTCGCACTCGGCAGCAAAACAAACAACGATGAGGAAGTCGGTCTTCATGTCCACGCCTGTTTCTCCCAGCCGATCGAGGAATTCGTCTCTCCTTCTCAACTCCAGCAGAGGGACATATCTCGGCATCAAAAGGCCAGGCACCAAAGTGCCAGGTTCGAGGCACCCAATGTGGCCGTCACGGGAGATGGCCCACGTGCGTGACCTCGACAGCTCCCAAGTGGCTGCCAGACTACGTATCTCAGAACCAGCGCAAGACAGAAAGTTCAAGGGCCAACCGGCGGTCGTAGGACCCCGAGAATCATTAATGGCAGTGTTCCTCGACGGACTTCAGGTCGATACGGTGCGACAAAGCTTGCTGCACGGCGCCGAAGACTTGACGTTCCCGTCTCGTGCCCTTCGAATTCCAAAGCGGCATTTTGAAAGTGGGCGGAAACTACGAGATCGAATGCGGCCGCAGCTGACAGTAACAACCTCCTTGGGTTTGGAGGGCAAGGAAGATATTAGCCAGGACGAGCTTGCAGGGCCACCTCCCGCGGTAGCCCATCCGGCCGTCAGTCATCTTTACGTATCGTTGTCCCGGCATTTGTCCTCGTATGACAGGTCAACTTGCGAGAGCAAGACGTGGACTCAGAAATACACCCCAAGTTCGGCCCTGCAGGTTGGTCAAAGAGGCAAGGATGCACTTCACATCAAAACATGGCTCGAAGCAATGAAGGTTCAATCCGTGGAGACGGGTAAAAGCGATGTCTCGGGAGATGGCTGCAAGTCGAGATCAGATCTTGTGCCCAAAAAGAAGAGAAGAAAGACTAAGACGGACGACTTCATTGTCGACACCGATGACGAAGGCAGCGAAATGGAAGAAACGTCGGACCACGGCGAAGAGGACCAGGCACATTGGCGATCCGAGAAGTCAGTCATGCGATTCGGAAGCCTGCGGTCGAAGGAACCAGGCCGGCTGAGAAACACCATCGTCATTAGTGGTCCACACGGTTGCGGGAAAACAGCAGCCGTCTTTGCGATTGCCGCAGAATTGGATTACGAGGTTTTCGAAATCAACGCGAGTAACAGGCGAAGTGGCAAAGATATTCTCGAAAAGGTTGGCGACATGGCACAAAATCATCTGGTCCAGCAACATAGAGCTGGACAGCCAGCCATGGATGGTGGATCTGCAGCCGGCACACCTCAAGAGCCCGAGTCGAGCAAGCAAGGCACCATGACCTCTTTTTTCACCCTGAAGAAGACCTCTGAGGAGAAGAAGAAGAAGAAGAAGAGTAGCCAGAAGCAGGTCAAAGGCAATGGTCAGGCCTCGAGTAAGAAAGGCCCTGCCAAAGCCCACAAGCAATCCATCATACTTATCGAAGAGGCGGATATACTCTACGAGGAAGACAAGCAGTTCTGGGCCACACTGATGAGCCTAATGTGCCAGTCTCGACGTCCTTTCATTGTCACATGCAACGACGAAAGCCAAGTGCCGCTACAGAGCCTCCAGCTTCACGGCATATTTCGCTTCGCGCCGGCACCAATGTCCATGGCGGTGGACATTTGCATGCTCATCGCTGCAAATGAGGGGCATATGCTACGACGAAGCGCGGTGGAAGGACTCTATCGATCTCGGGGTCATGACCTAAGAGCAACAATTTGCGAGCTCAACTTTTGGTGCCAAATCGGTGTCGGTGATCGTCGGGGCGGCTTTGACTGGTTCTACTTGCGATGGCCCCGGGGTTGCGACTTGGACGAACAAGGAGACACCGTCAGAGTCATCAGCGAAAACACCTATCAATACGGGATGGGCTGGATTGGCCGAGATGCCATCTTGGCGGCGCCTAACGAGCACGAGAGACAGATGGAGGCCATGCAGCAATCGTGGGACTTTTGGCGCGTCGATATGGGCGCTTCGCGTTGGAAGGCGGATCTCGAGCAATCGGCGCAACAGCCATGGTGTTCTTCTAGCCCACCGCGCAGCCAAAAGCTGATGATGCTCGAGGCGTTGGACAGCTTCTGCCAAATGCAGAGCGACGCGGACATACTCTCCAAGGGGTCCTTTGCGACCCAGATGCAGCTACCACTTGATCCAACGCAGCCCGACATCCCTGCTGCTGAAGCAAGAGACAACTTCATTATCGGGCGGGCCTTGCTGGACGCAGCCGAGTTGCTC
Organism: Aschersonia sp. MBC 735; assembly: GCA_030783925.1. Taxonomy (NCBI): domain Eukaryota; kingdom Fungi; phylum Ascomycota; class Sordariomycetes; order Hypocreales; family Clavicipitaceae; genus Aschersonia; species Aschersonia sp. MBC 735. The sequence continues at coordinate 9,258 of JARJRV010000570.1, read as the reverse complement.
GAGCACGCAACATACAGCCAGGACATGGCTTTGACACTCAAGTCCCGGGCGCGAGAGCGCCTGATGGTCCAGTCACAATGGCCACAGCAATGTCAGGCGAGCCAGGACCCGTCCGTGACAGGTGAAAAGACAATCAGCTCTACGATTGATGCATCTTTTGACAGCGCCATGGAGGATGTCTTGTCGAGAACAGATATCTCGGTTGCATTTGACCCCATCGCTATCGCTCCCAAGGCACAGCCAAGCGCTCATCTGGATGCATCCGTGTTCGACGGGACAATGCGCCTCATCGTTCTTGACGTCGCCCCGTGGATTCGAGGCATCATTGCCTTTGAGGATCGACTCATGCAAGAAAGGGCCAAGTTGAATGAGTTGCTCGGCGAAGGCGCAGGGCGCAAACGCATGCGCAAGACGCGGAGCGCATACTCAGCGCTGGAAGGGGGCGAACGCAAGACAACTCGCAAAGAACGCTACTTTGGAGACCGCCTCAGTACAAGGCTGGTTATGCGAACAGGTCGGGTTGGTTGGCAAAAGGCCGTCACGGAGAGCACACACTTGATGAACAGTGAGGCGGACGCCAGGAGCAGTCAGCCATCTGTGGAAGGACAGTCAAAAGACGCCATGGTCGCCTAGGTCTTGGCCGTGATTAGGTCGAACAGTGTCTGCTTCAAGGTGAGTTTGGAGGCCATGGTCTATTTTATCCAAAGTAGGTCCCGAACGCTGGCAGACGGCATGTATGTCCTTGGATGAACACGTACATACGTACATATGAATACACACGTTACAGCAGCGATATAGTTTTAGAAAGGTCATGAGAGAGGCAAAGTAGACACGAACACACACACATCACATATACACACATGCACGCACCAGCATACAGATTCATGCCCTGCTTGCAATGTGCACCACGGGCAAGCACGAACCGTGCTCCCCTCCGCACCCATCCCTCGCTGCGCGTTCACCGAATGCAGACACAAGAGCGCGATGGTGTATCATCCCGTCTCCCCTCGCGACCCACGAAGCAGAGCACAGCATACATCCGCACCTGTCCAACGCTCTACATACTCGCTTGCCCATCCCCCGGCCAACATGCCAGTCGTTGCCCCCTCACGAGCAGCGCCGGGGCACGCACCCCAATTCACTCACCCAGTCGGCAATGACAGACCAGGGGAATCTGAGTGTACGACGTGACACCTTGCCCGCTTCCACAACCCGTTCACCAGGGCAAACGGCACGCATGACGCTCATCTGCAAAGCGCAGGGATCCCGTTCTTCTCTCAAGAAGAATGCCTGAATCGTCGTACGAAAACAAAAAGGGGGGGGGGGTTTCCAATTTCAAACTCACTCGCTGGAAGGGTTTCAGAGCTGGATCCGGGCGGGCGCGTCACACTCTTTCCTTTTTTTTTTCCCTGGGCTCGTGGGGGACGGAGGTACAACGGCGTCTGTCAGAGAGTTTTGCCAGGCTGACGGCGGGCGAGGGAGCGGGCATTCCAGGCGGGAACTGGCGTGCGAGGAGGCTTTCTTTTTTCTGAACTCAAGGGGAGTGGTCTCGCCTTGGTGCTTGGGCGGGAAGGGACGGTGGCAATGTACTCCCTCTTTTTCTGCTACTGTGCCAATCAAACCACCAGCAATTGTTGACGCTCTTCTCTCGGCTGGGATGCCTCCCTTTCTTGGAAATTGGGGAAAAGTCACAATAGGTGATTCTGGGCTGGGCAGCCAGAAAAAAGTGAGTCAGTCGATGAGCAGCAAGAAGGAGCTTAGGGGGGGGAGGTGGGAGGAGCGCCAAGGGCCAATCAAAGTATAACTCGGATACTTGCGAGATGGCAAATGCTGAAGTTTTCCAGTGAGAAACTTTCTTGGCAAACCGCCTAGCAATTTGGCATTGGGTAGCGTCCAATGACTGTGTGGATTGACGGTCCAAACCGCACACGGTCTTGCGACGGCCCTGCCCATGGCTTTGCTCGAGTGCGGCGTGGAGGATAAACTCAGCCACTCCACCGAATACGCTCCAGCCCACTGAGAAGGGGGGGCTGTGGCTGAAAAAGCTGCGAGATGGGAGGAAAGTCTATGCCAAGCGCTCATGGCTTGGACGTGCAGCGATTGCACGTCGAGTTGCGCCTGATGGTGGGTGGTGGCGAGAATAGGCACACAGCCGGTAGGATGTGGGATGTGGTTTTCCTTTTTTTTAAATCATGAACAGAGGAAAATGAAAAAAAATCGCGAAAAGAAAAGAAAAGGCTACCGGCTTACAGTACGGCGAAGATAGTGGAGTCGTTGACTCCCCCCCCCCTTTCCTCCCTTTCGACCCATCCCATCCATCCCAGCCAATCCAGTCCATCATCACTTTAGCCATGGCAAAACCCGCCAAAAGTCAAGTTGGGGAACGGAGCCCGTAATGCGGAGCACTGCTCGCTTCCTCGGCATATTATCCACGGGGCGCCGCCAGAAAAGAACCTGGTAAGACACCGAACAAACACCATGCGGCGCATAAAGTAAGCCGTCTGGCATTCACTTCCTTTTCACTTTTATTCACCCTTTGACGCACGGCTTGTCTGTTTGGGCGCTGGCTCAGAATATCTGGTACAGCCATGACGTGCCGCTTGTTTCGTTTTCGACTCACGTACAAAGGGACGGGGCATAAAGTGAGAAATCGAAAGGAAGCATCGTCGCATGTTCACTGTTCCTGTTCCTTTGGTGGCTGCTCTGTCCACCCGCGGGCGTCTACTCTGTTTCGGCTTTCGGTCGGCTCCCGATTTTTTCTCTCTTTCAAATTGGACGGTGAATAAGACTCGAGGCGTGCACTCGCGCTAATAAAAGGGTTTGAGAACCTTGTCTGACAACGGTATGGCCAAACGGGCTTCTGCTGTCTGCTGACCGGATAAAGTCCCCCTCCCCATCTCCCCCCCAAAAAAAGTATGATTGAGCCTGCGCCCGCCCATTCCAACGCATTACGTTTCCATGTCATGGCCAAGCACAGCCCGGAGTAGCATCCACGGGACTCCGTATCAGTATTGGAAGACATGGGGGTTTCTTGCGACGTCCGCCCCCATGGCATGGCATGGCACTCTTTTGTTGGACTCTTGGAAGAGTCCAACACCGACGGTGCCGAGGCACGGAGCACTGTGGCGTTTTGTTGCCCTCTCTGAATCCCACCCATTCGATGACAGGGAAACATGTGTTTCGCTACCGTCTCCAGCTGAGGTGATGATGCTCATCAGCGCAACTGCCCCAAAAGCCCAGGCGGTGGTCCGTCCGTACAGCCACGCACAAAGTGGCATCGCCTGGTCTTTATGACGCGGCCGGCACGACGAGGCGTTTTGCTAGTAAAATTCCACTTTCGCTTCCCACGCAGGTCCCATCCGCCCTCAGCCTCATCAGCGTGTTGCCGAGTAATATCGAGTGTGAGCAACTGAAAAGGTGCAATGTATTTTGAGTCTGTGGAGAGTCCCTGAATGGCAAGCCATATCACCTTCCTGCATGCTGGCTTCAGGTTATGTGAGGGCTGGATGGGGACGGAGCATCAGCGACAATTGCACCCCTGCTCCCGAGGGGGAAGGGCGCGGCGACAGGCCTCGGCACTGTATGTGCGTCGTCTTCGTCGTCGTCGTCGTTGCCGTCCATCGACAAGAACAAGAAACGCCAGTCGTCACAGTACGCCTTGCACTGGCTATTTTTTGTTTCGTAGGTGTGCGCGCGTGTGTCTGTCGGTGTGTGTACATGAGTGCGCTTGCCAACGGTGTCGTGAACTCTCCTTCCAAGGTTAGTGAACACCAAACACAGAGAGCCAAGGCAGAGAGAAAGGGGGGGGCGGGCCAAGAATGCAAGCAACCGAAGCCGGTGAATGCTCAATAACAGAACAATATTTCTGTACTCCGTACTCCGTGCTCCGTATCTGCACTTCTCTCAGAATACTCAGTACGTGTGTACGCACATATCATGTTCATACTGATGTACTTATGTACGTAATATGTACATCCATCCATCCATACATACTGTACGTATATGCGGCATACTGAGCACAAGGATGGCCATCCCATCAAGAGGAGGGGCTTGGGGCGATTACGCCCGACCGTGACCAAGATTCAATGGCCTCAAACGTTGGCATTGCGATGTGCGCCTCGTTCCCTGAAAAAAGCCGAGTCGGAAGGCGAGCGAATCGTAGAAGCTCTCATCGAGTCCAAGATTCCGCCCCTTTGGTCCCAGTCTTTTCCTCTGTGGACAGGCCATAATTTATTCGGGCTGGAGGGATTTGATCGTTTAATACAGCAAAGGTTGCATGACGAGGACAGGTCCAGATGAAGTGGACTCATTCGCCGCCGACCCTCGTCGTGGCGTCGATGACGCAGGCCCCGCCGCGAAAATTGCCCTTGGACTGATTCGAAAACGACCGATAACTATCTCATAACGTGAGGGAGTCGAAAGGGGGGGGCGGCGGCGGCGTATGCTTCGTACAGACAAACGATCGATATCAATACCCAGTTTGCGTCTAGCTCGTATGAGTTCGGTCAGGCTGAGTCTTGACTCGTTTCGGTCTTTTGTTGCATCCTTTTTGGGCATAATCATGGCAAAACCCATCTCCTTCATTTCTTTCGCAATGTCTTGACAGTCTCAACCGGACGGCCTTGCCAAACCTGGAGGGGGCTCAGCAACGCAATGGAAACCCTGTTCACTCCAAAAAGTCCTTTTTTTGAGCAGCGAGACAATAAGAAAGAAAGGCACACGAGGCCAGGGCGAACAACCTGGACATTCTTGTTGCTGGAGCGGTGGAGCGACCCGAATTCGCTCTTGTTCTGGGCTAGCAGGGGTGGGGGGGGGGGAAGGACCTCGCGAAGGACGTTGCCAGCCCGGCAGCAGAACTCGACGTGCACTGCTTCGTCCTCGGATGCCCCCCCCCCCCCCTTCCTCCCCAAGAGTAGCCATTGGTGCGACGGCTTGCGGGAGTTGGGGTTGCCGTTCGCTCCGTGCAGCTACAGCGAACCGAGCACCGGCCTGTCTTGGTTGACGACAGATCATTTGATGACTGCTGGGCAGCAGCTTTCCGGTGGCGTCAGGAGACTCCACTGCGATGGTCATCCGCTTCCTCCTTGAGGACCTCAACCATGTCGTCGTGGGCCACGAAGGGGGAAGGGGAAGGGCGGAGAGGGGGCTCCTGAGTTGCGAATGGCTGACATTGCGCGATTGAACCCGTTTGAATCAATGCCGGACACGAAAATCTGACATGCCCGGATCATTCGGCGTCGTCATTCACGCACGCACGTACTGGTCTATATCAACAATGTTGGACCATCCATGAATACGTTGGCTGAGCCTCGTGTATCTTATACATGAAGTATGTATGCATATACATTGCATACACCGCCAACACTATGTTCATGCCCCGTCCATGTGCACGCATGCGTTTGTACATGCCTGTGTGGAATACGGAGCACATGGTATCGAGTTCGGCATCTTTGATCTTTTCAAGTCACCTACTTCGCCGACGAGGCGCTCATCGGAGTTGAGAGTGAAACCCCACATTCTGCAACCTTTGCACGGACAAGACTACTCAGGATTGTGTTCATTTTTCCCAAATCTTTCAGCCGATCGAAGATGACCAGCGCGTGAGAGGGTGTCGGCAACGTGTCATGATGCCGCCATCATTGTCTTGCAGGGTTCACGGATCATCTCGCGCACGCTGGTCTTTGAGAGACGTGCAGCGGGCGGCATACGGGAATGGGTAGAAGAGAAAACGAAGAGCTGCAGCTTGAAACGGCAATGCCGACTTTTTTTTTTGTTTGTTTTTGCCTTTTCACATGAAATGAAAGAACTTCCCCCTGCCAATATGTTGACTCGGCTCCCAGGCCGACTAGCAGGGAAGCCGCAACTGGCCCGGCTGCGAACAAAAGCGCAATAACGCAATAACGCAAATGTGAGACGCCGAGGTAGGACGCCGTTGCTGGGGCCCTGCCGGCTCCGAGGCTTCATGTTCAGACTGGAGCGAATGAGCCAGAAGCAAGACCGCTTCCTGAGATGACGCATCGACAAGGAATCTGCGACGGTTTCCAGGCGGCCTGGATCGAGTCGCGGCGTGCATTTCGACCATGGCAACTTGAAGAGTGCGATGGCTGCTGGGCAGTGCTGACTGGAGCGATGGTGGTCAGTTGTAAGCCATGACCCGCAATCAATGATTCCCGATGCGCAAGTTTGGTACGAGATACAAGGCACGATGTCGCTTGGAGGACAATTTGCAGAGGTGAGCTGAACTTGGCACGTGGGGGCGCGGATTCAATTGCAGAGGGGGGGGGATGGATCCTCTCCGGTCCTCCACGCGCAGCTGCCACCAATGATGGCCATGACAGCCGTTCAGAGCTGTTGATTAGCAACGTGTCGTGCTCATTACGCTATGCAGCACTCTCACAACGCATGGGGGATTCAGATGAGTTGGCTGAAAAGACGCGAACGTTGGGTGTGAGGAACAGTCATGGTGTGATCTCGTCAGGATGCTTGACTCGTGCTCAGACCTCAGTGACGGCTGACGTTGAAGCGCGGATCTGGCGATCTGGCGTTCCAAAGGCGCCGGCGGCATCGATTGGCGAACGGCGAATGGTGCTGTCAGTTGGCGGCTCCAGAGGGTCGATGAATGGGCGGTCCGGCTCATTTCAACCAGCGGCTGGTATTCCGCAGCTGTTTGTGACATCGTCTGGCTGGCATGCCCACCCCCCCCAATCAGCACCACCACCAGGGCGACAATGCAGACCGACACGGTATTATCCAAAGCCGTGCCAACTTTGCTAGCTCAACGACAGGGTTTGCGCGAGGGCACATTATGCGATCCTTGCGGACGACTCCACGAATCAGGGGGAACTCGGTGCGTAAAGGATATACATCAAGTACCTGCAGGTAAAGCGACTGACATGAAGTACATCAAGTACGAATGCCCTCGTGTGCGTGTGCGCATGCAGAAGAATACTTCCTCTTGATCGTCTCGCTGGTCGTGTTGCGGTGAGATTTTAACGTCTGGATCCAATGGTGGGCTGCTTCTGCCCACCAAACAGGAGCTCTCACACGCCGCTACATTGTTGGCGTCTCTAAACGTAGACGGGCGTGGAGACTACAACCAGCCTTGTGGGAATGTCGTTCAACGGCGGCAGCAAACTCTTCCTTGTCACGGCTTTCCCTCCCGCTTAGAGGCGAAAAATGTATTCCATGTCGGCATGTGCATATTACATGTGTACACGTGAGTGCCCGAATTTGTATTACCCGTCCATGGCCTGCTCGTCGTCACTGCCAAATCTTATGAGCCAGGGCTCCAGGGAGAGGAGGGCATCCGTCGAGCCAGCGCGGGCTATGCAGCCTGTACAACCGCCGTCACGAAACAAGACGCCCCGGTTCCTCGCGTTCCAGGCAAGCGTCGTGGCATCATGACATGCTCTCAAGTCTCCGGGGTTGGCGCATTTGCAGCGCGGACCACGTCGTCCAAGACCGGACAGATGGTGGTTTCCTCGTTAGCACAAGAGCCATTTCATCAAGCAACCGACGCTATTGGTCGTCATGATCGTGTCTTTGCGCCCCGATGTATCGCGCTTGGCTGCTCAGGGCATGGGTCCTGATGACGGACTCGGTGCTCCGTGGCAGGTGGTTCTCTCGCCTGCAAACCCCCCCCTCCCCAAAGGAAAGCACAAGTCGTCTTCGCCTAGTCCGCGGCTGGAGCCAGCCAGCATGGCCCGATTTGCCACGGCAGCGCAGCAGCACCATTGCGGAGCAATCCAACACGCACTTGGGAAGTAGAATAGAGTATAAATGACGGCCGAAGTGTAATCACGAACCAGGCTTGGAGGCGTCGCGGTTGCGTGTGAGATTTGAGAGGGGTGCGTGTGCCACGGTCCCGACGACTAGCCGGCTAGCTTTCGACGAGCGCCAGTGTAATGACCCCATCAACCCCATACAAGGCATTTGTTGATGCTCCCTCAAATGTCTGAGAGAGAAACGCCGCTTGGTCTGACAGGGGGAAGGGCTCGACGACGGGGCCGTCTGCTCTCTGGGAACCCAGTCATGGTAGACCGGTGCATTTCTTGCCAGCCTTTTGGACATGCCTCGCCTCATGACAGCATCTGACCTGCTAATACATCAAGTTCCTTCCCTGCATGTGAGGCCAGCAGCACGGCGCCCAGCAATTTGTGCATAAAGTAATAAGTCGTGTATTCTACCTTACTTTACGGTATAGGGGAAAAGTACCTAAGACAACAGGAAAGCTCCATGGCTGCCATTTCCAGCTGTTTGCGAGGCAGCGCGCGGGACTTGCCACACGGAACTGCACCAGTCTTGGCTTTTGTTTGACGCACCTCGATGAATGCGCAGGCGGCGAGGCAAAACGTGTAATTATCAAGTGGGCTTGTACGGAGCAGTGCGCGTGCATACTTGACGCAACTGAGTTGAGGTACACAGAACATGTGCATGCACAAGCGTTGATTCGAGAGCAGGCTGGAACAGACCAGACACGACAACATCTGCCAGAAGTCAGGTCAGGTCATGGGAACGAAGAGGGTCCTCGGGCAGTGTGAAGCGATACAGGCCGTCACGTTGTCTGCCCATCAAGGATTCATCGTCGCAAAAGGCCCGGCAAGGGAGGGAGACGACACATCATCCTGATGCGTCGGGAAACAGCACTGGTGGGTGTCTCACGCTTTCGTTTTCTTGCGTGGGTCGCAGCGCTTAACGCCAGAGATGGATGCACCGTGACTCCGCAAGCCTCAGCAACATGCAAGGTTCCGAATTGCCCAAGCGGCGCACACACTTTGGCTCGGTCAGGAGCACCTGCCTCGCCAACATCTTGAACAAGCCATCATCGAGCTGATACGGAGACAGCACTCGGCAGATCCGGTACCTTTGGGCTTTTGCCAGCCGACTTGGCTGGCCCCACCCCCCTTTCCTCTTCCTCTACGCCCACCGGCCCTCGCCACTGCGACTAGTATTGCAAGGTAGACAAGTTCACCAGATAGGTAATTCTGTACGTAGAAGCGTAGAGGGATGGGGTTCGGCTCGAGGCACCGGACGACTAATTCATCAGTGCTGATATGCACTCATGAGCACCTGTGCCTCATTCATTCTATTCTTCTTGAATTTGGTTTTTTTTTTCCAATACATTCGACAAGTGCGGTTCCCGCCCTTGCGCAGCATGCCTACCAAGTACTTTCCCTGGTTCCTGCCAGCTTGCCGGCTCTTGGTACCCGTTTCCACTTGCCTGCCTGTCAGTCCCTCCTTCACTCCTGCCTCGCGTCG
>JARJRV010000567.1:0-23233 GCA_030783925.1 Aschersonia sp. MBC 735 | reverse complement strand
TTTTTCCCCAGGGGGAGGGTTATTTCATGAAGAGGATGTGGGTGGGCTGGCAATAAGCCGTGGATGACTCCGCCGTGGAAGTGCGAATGCGTGAGCATATCCTATTATCACCCGAGGGCGCATCTCTCGTTCTCTCCTCACTTGAACTTGTCATTGGAAGCACCAGCGACGGGATTTTCTACTAGCTTTTACAGACTGATCTGCAAAATGACTTGACGAAAATCTTGAATCATCATCTTGAATTTCTACTCGCATCAAAAATAACCTTGAATCAACATCACCTCGAACTTTTGACTCACATCAACGATTCTTCTTGAATCACATCACTTTGAAAATTCTGCCTCCCATCAAGAACTGATGTTGAAAATATAAACAAGACTTGGTCGCTGTAGCGTGCATGCAATCGTTTCCGTGGACGGAACAAGCGGAACTATGTACAAAAAAAGAACTATCCCCCCAGAATGAAAGAATATAAACCCCCCGTGGAAAGAGAGAAAATAAAAGAGAAAAGAAAAAGCTATCGTCACAGCGTTATCATGACACGGATGGTGGGGTTGCTCTTTCATCACTCCAACATGTCAGTGAGGGCATTTTCGCACAAGCTTTCGTATCGCTGGGCGTCGAAACGCGGGCGATTCCAGCCACAGGCCCTCAGGCGCTCGATGCGGGCTTTGATATCGAGATCCTTCAGCTCGCGACTGGCGTGCGCGGCGGTTGCGGCAGGCACGGGCATCTTGCACGCTGCCAGCTCGGCGTCCAGCGCCTTCATGTGGGCTGCGATCTGGCGTCGGATGCTGCCGAGGATGCTGCAGAGGCGGTGGATGGACCGCGTGTGGAAGAAGGGATCGACGTCTTCCGGCTCGCTGAGTACCGGGCTCAGAGCCATGTCCGATACAGGCAGAGGGAACGCCGACTTGGCCGTCTTAAGAATCGATTCTGGGTATGCCGGTGGCTCTGGAGACGACCGGCCGAGCCATTCGTCGAAGCCCAGCGTCGGGCTGTCGGGCCGTATGATGGGTTCGTCGCAAAACGCAACTCTCTTCTTCTTGCGACTTTTGGGCGTTCCCTCAATCGAGGCCAAGGACGGAGCCGGCGACGACATTCTCGTTGATGCCGTCGAGCCCGAGACGTTGGACTCTGAAGAGCTATGTAGACGGGGGCTTGAGAGACGCGATGACGGCCTGCTCATGTCCTCATCGGCCTTTTTGGCGAGATCTGAGGCAACGCAGTAGTGGTCATGAGCCTGCTTCAGCAAAGCTGAGCGATACGGAGATGATTGCTGCGTAGCACGCGCTTGCATCTCCAAAGAGGTCGCGGCGTAGAAGCGAAGGTAGACGAGGTAAACGGGATGTGCCGTGTCCTATCCATTGATACGTCAGCATACGCGTCTACAACGGCGAAATTCGAGAGTGTCATAGTGACTTACAAGGCTTTTGTCGTGGCTCAGGATATTCTGACATCGCAAAGCGCACTGACTGAATCGCTTGCTCATGTAGTCCCTCTTGATGTCAGCCAGTGTTGAGATCCATGCGACGTTTGTGCAAGGCATTGATGGCGTCTTGTGTTGATGCGACGACAGCGGCCGCGCATGCTCCATTTTCTTTGATCCTGTCCGCGACTTCGTCCTGTCGTTCTGGTTCGAATGCGCACCTTTATAGCGCCGCAGCATGTCTTCACTATCGGCAAAGAAAACACTGTATCTCTTTGTCGGGGACTCGGCGCCCAGGGCGAGAGGAATAAGGCACGACATATCGGACGGAGTTCCCTTTCTTCCTCACCGTCCGGAGATGTCTTCGCAAAGGAAGGAGGGGACCAAGGTTAACAAATCAAAGAATCAGGTCGAAAGGCACACCAATAGACCGCTATTGATGCATGGAACCTCGATATTGGTAGTGGCAAGCGATGCACTTGGCGTTTCAAGAGCGTGCCAACCTCGACTGCCAACGTCACACACAGAGGCGCAGTTTTAGGTAAGGCACAGCTTTTGGGATGCCGCGGCGCTGTGGAGAGCAAAAATGACGGGGAAACAATAAACGCTCCTGTTTGTCGTGAGTCGATCCCTTCTCTGGTTCGCCGATGATTGTCATGTATAGATTGGCGTCCTCCGTAGGGTGTAGCAGTGGTGGGAGGGATGTAAGCCGGGTTCCTAGTCTGGTGCTATGTGACTCGTAAATAAATAAGACGAGGCTGAGTCTCCGATGGATGCCGCAAGGTAAGAAAAGACGAATGAGCAGTCGGACAAACGAAGGAGACTGATCAAGGATCAAGATAATATCCAGGACAAATGCTTGCAATGACGAAGGAGCGAAGGCCGCAAATGGTAAATATGCTGTGTTGGCCGAGACAAAGTCTGTTCAATGTTCCCAGAACAGAGGCGGCGGACTGAGACCTCAAGAACGTGGCCGGGTCATAGAAATGGCAATGGTCTCTCGGAAAGTGAGGGGGGGGAAACCGTGAAAGATATGTGAGACTGGCCTCGGATCGCCTTGTCTCTCTCTCTCTCTGTCTGTGTGTCCCTTTTTCTTTTCTTATTTCATTTTTGGCTCATTACATCTTTACCAGACGGAATACCCACTCCAGCCACGGCTCCCTGGTCGTTCCTAGCCAGACCTCTTTTTTCCCACACGTCGAGGTCGTCACCCGCATGCACTAAGGACAAGGGATGGGGGTGTGCGTCCCGGGCCCGGGCGTTCCTCTTGTGGAGGGTATGGCATGGGATGGATTGGCTTGGCTTGGCTGGCCTGGTCCGGATCCCAAGAGGCAGAGACGAAAAGAGAGTCAAGGATGCCCACTCGAGACCGCTTAGCCCTCTGCACAGACACACGGCTGGCGCTGACAACGACGTCGTGCGAGAAGAGCAACACCTGGCCGGTGCCATTTCATATCACGTAGCGTCTCCTTTTCTGTGACTTCCATCCGGGCCACACGTGAGGTCGCGCTGGGCGAGGAGTGTGCTCAGGTTTTGGGGCCCGACTCAGCTCGTCGGCCAAGCGGAACTGCAAGTGTCGAAAATTGACAAGAGAAAAAAGAAAAAAGAAAGGCGGGTGTCAAATGCAACACGATGCTTCCGTTCCCAAGAATGTGGCGGCCACACACACGGCTTGATGGTGACGAACAAGACGTGATTTGATGTCCATTCTGAGCCGTACGCAAAAGTAGCGGCGGGACAAAGGGGCGAGAGACGGAGAATGAGTGAAGGAGAGAACAAGGGGCCTCGATCCCTGGTCCGAACCCCACCGTCGTCACTTTTTTCGCTGACAGCGCCTCTTTGGCTCTGCAAAGGCAGAAGACGCGCAGCACCGTGCCTTGCATCGGCCCATGTCCCTGGATCTGGACCCGGGAAAGAGTTGGTAGCATGCTGCGGCCCCGTACGGAGGTGAGCGGTCTATCGTACGGAGTGGTTACTTGATTGTTTGTATGCAGCCTATGTGCGAGCCTTGACAAGAAAACCACCCACTCCGACGAGCTGGCCACATCGACGAGCAAGGAATGGTCCAGGTGGGTGCTCGGCAATTGCGACATGCTAGGCGATTGGGGGCAGGGTCTGGCAGCATGTGTCGAGGACGGTGAAGACGTCGTGTCACGTATCTAGTCGTTCTCGGAAGCAACTCGCCTGTCTCTGGCCCATCTGAGATTTTCCGTCCATCCATGGCGATGGAAAGAGAGAACAGGCGCGGTGCCCTGCGGATGCATGCTTGTCGGATGCACAACGTAGGCGAGGGCCACTTTGTCGCGTCGACACTTGCAGCAACCGACTCAGAAAAGGAAAGGAAAAAAATGACGGGCTCAGCGCATGCAGGCTGAGAAGCCCGTCGAAATCCCGAATCACCGATTTCTGGCGATGCACTCGAAGCTGGCTGGCAGACAAGCAAGAACAAGCGGTGATTCTTTCCCAGTTTCTTCCTGGTATTCGTCACTTGGCCGCCGTTTGTTTTCCAGCTGGCTTGCGCCTTGCGCCTGCCACTTTCACTCCCGCCTACGGACTTTTGCACAATGATTGGTCTGCGGCAAGCACGGGGACAGCTGCCGGCCCCACCTCCACCTTGCCGGGATCACTTCTGGCCCGGGAAAGATTCGACCAGGACCCTGGCCCTGTCCAATTGGTTCGCCGCCGGTCGTCCCCAAAACCCACACACCCACGCACACGCACACACGCACAACCGGGTCGTCTTCCCCCTTTTGAGGCTTCGCTCTCCAACACCACGTTCATGTACATGAAGTGATGTTTCGCTTTGCCACTGTGGTCAACGCTTCCCGTTCTCCGTACTCATCGTCATGACTCAAGCAACCCCGAGACTATCGAAACCATGCTGAGCGGTGTGATTGGGCATCCGTACTCGAGCTGTCATAAAAAAGAGAGCCGAGGGGAGGGCGAGGCGACGTGGGACCGTGTGCGTGGCTTATGAGCATTCGACGCACGCCCAACTCTCACCGAGCTCCCGAGGCGATGGAGACGGCGCACCAGTGCAAAGAACTCGGCCGTCATCAGCTGCCCTTCTTCGCACGAGCTGGATTGCGCGAAGAACTGGAAAGCAGCCCACCCCCCGTCTCCTAGCACGGCCCCTTTAGCTCCTCACATCGTGTTTCAACCCTTCCTCAATACACAATGTGGAAACGCCAGCAATTTGCGGCGGGTATATCAGTATCAGACGTGTACCGAGTATACACTGTGACGCAAAACGCGTGTTCCCGTTCGCATCGCCAGGTCCCGCACAAACGGGCGATCCTAATTCTACCGCACAAGCCACGCCTTGGGGACTGGACCCTTAAGGGCCTTTCTTGTTCACCAGCGCGGAGGAGAAGTACTATCGCTACCGCTCTGTTCTCATCATCGGGTCAACAAGCACTCTGTCCGTCGCTTGCCGTCTTCTCCCTTGCCGTTGTCGGTCGGAGTACCAAGCCGCCTGTGGACGAGTGACTACGCGTATCGTCATGCTAGACAGAGGAGGCGGCGCATTCATTCAGCCTTTGGAGCAGATTGACGCTAATGGTCTAACACGAGAGCCCTCGGATGACCGCGCAAATTGAGTGCCGGCCTCCGTAATCATCTACGGGCGCGCTTGCGAAATGCGATCGTCTGCAAACCCATTCACGGCAAGTTACCGCTCGAATGCCTCGTAGTCTAAAAGTATCAATGCGATCTCGATCTTCGTCCTGTTAGCATCAACAGGGCGAGGACGAAGAAGCAATGTTCAAGACAATGGGCCCGATGCGGCTTGGATGCACCATCCAAAAATGGCACAATTGGACTTCGGGGAAACAAAAACTTTCAACGCCCTAAATTCAAAGCTGGACCAGAAAAAGGAAGTGAGCATAATGTGCAGCCGGTCAGGCGAGGAAATTTGCCGATCGGATCGGAGCTACGCCGGTGGTGGTGCGGACTTTGCTTCTTCAATATGGCCTGCAAGAAGGAGCGTCTTTCATGCGAAAAAGGTTACTCTCGCAGCTTCGTACAGAGCGAGAAATACTACTACATGGTTGGTCTTTGATATCTGACAGCTGGCAAGGAATCCGGGGGAGGGGGCCAGCATGATGCTCAGCCGAAGACGAGGTGAAGGACGAGGCGCAACATGGCACTGGAGCGGGGTGGTTTTTCATTTCCGCTTGACGCCGTTCAATACAGCAACGAAGACTAATTGAAAAGGGTGCCCGCGCGCTTGCGTCCAGGAGAGGAACGATATAGATCTCGACGACAATATGCCAAGGATGTCCTTGGACTTCAAACCACAGGGATAAGCAGGTGGGTTTGCATAACATAGTTCGTCTCAAAAGCAACTCAATTACTTTATCTTCGGGGCGTGGGGCTCATGCTCTCCGCGGAACCCTAGTCGCTCTGGGGTGTTTGTGTGCTTTCGATGAGGAAGGCATCATCGCAGATTATGCGTGTTGAACTCACCTCGCAGCGCGCAAGAGATCTCGGCACAGTCAGTGACAACACCGAATGAAGTGACCGCTCCTGGCCCTAACGTCACTAGATGGGCGGCCCAAACGACAAATGACAGATGACCTTCGGCGTCTCCCGCACCAGGTGGCCACTTTCGCGAGGTTGCATTCCAATAACTCTTTGACGTTGTGATGTTCCGGTCACCCTCCCCGCCCTGACTAATGGAGAATGGACGCACCTCGTGCGTGTTCTGGAGCTCGGATGTCTGGTACGGCGGCGTCGGCTGTGTCTGAACTTTTTCCACGAGGAACCAAGCATATCCCGGCGTCATGCGACACAAGCGTCTGTGCTCACACCAAGACGCGGCTGGCGACGAAGCTTCCCAGTGGTGAAGAAGATTGCGGGGAATTTAACGATCGACATGGTCGAGGTCCGGCCAAGCAGCCTCGAGTCAAGGCCACACTCGTCTCTCGAAATTGCAAGATATGACCTACAGCGCTGATTGGACCGAGAGCAATGCTCAACTCCTCTTATACAAACTTGTCAATGACTGCATTGAAGCTTGTCGTTCGCGCCGAGTCTGAGCACCCTCTTCTAGGTCTGCGAATGAAGACGATGCCACGCGAAGCTACGTATCTTCGATGCAACTTGAGCTATGGTCAGGCCAGCAGCACTGCCACGTCTCCAAACGCCCTCCCGCAGAGCTGCGACAGTATCGCACTGTTCTAATGAAATGTGCCCTGATACGCGCATTCAGGTGCACCATGTGGTCTTATTCATCGACATATCTGTTTGTGTCAGATTTTCCTTTTTCTTTCTTTTATTTCCCTTTTGGGTGAGTTGTAGTTGTTTCAGGGCCGCCACCCAATCACTCCATTTCTCATTTCCGAGTCTGGTGTGTTGTTGCATGGCCGGTTTTTTCCCGTGTACGTGAGTACCGCGGTGCGGCAGAATCGCCCCAGCCGAGTTGCAGCTGTTTCAGCACTACGGCGACCATTGTGTGCTGAATGCGACGCAGATCTTTCGGGTTTTTTTTTTTTGTGATTCACGGTTGCTTTTCCTTATTATCCTCTTTTGCTATGATGCCGATGATTCGATGTTGAGCCTCTCGTGACGTTGGCACGTCCTCATGTGACTGTTGGTCAAATCTCTCACTCCAGCCTGCTCCGTACTCCGAAGGTGTTAGACGCAATAATATACAAATTTTCAAACGTGGAAGCGAATCGAACTTGTTCCACATTGTGAGGTTCTGACGATATGATGATGCAGACTTCTATCGGCATGCCATGAGCAGATTTAACGATGATTGATTTGACGAGGGCGTTGAACACGTGTGTGAAGGAGAAGATGTGTAGGAAAGAATCGGTATTTGAGGTCTGATCACATGTGCTGGCTGTGTGCTGAGCTTATATAATTGAGAGAAAGTCAGTTTTCGACAACCAGAACATCGTCGATCACATCGTCCCAGGGCTGATTACCTAGCTAAATCAAAAACCAAGAGCATAACGCATCGTAACCAGACATGGTGGCAACCCCGGTTCCGACACAATCGTGCAGCGATGTGCAAACTATAGCTGTAGAGACCATCATGTCAATCCGCAGCTGAGCATGTTGGTCTCGTTGGCCCGGCGGTCAACACCTACGATGATCAATGGCACCAACTGCAATGCTACCTCACGTTCTTCTGTGACGATGACCTGCGCGATTCGCCTGGTCGAATTCCATTCGCCCGGCTGATCTCGGTCGGGGCAGACAGACAGACGGACTCGGTCAGCGTTGGATCATCCTCATCGTCCTCATAAATATTCTTCACCGTCTCTTCCTTCTCAATTTTAATATCGACGGCCGCCCTTGTCTCCGCTGTTTCACCGAGAAAATAATTTGATGTCAAGATGAGGAAGCGGATGAAAAACAAAATGATGGGTATTCGCATCGCCTTTCGAAGGGCCTCTTCTGATACTCCTTCTGGTGGAACATGGCGCTCTGTCTCCATCTTGATCGAATTGAGATCTCTGGTAAGGAGATCTGTGGCCTCTTCTGAGATCCTGGCCTCACGGTCTTTGGATGGCCGGTGCGTTCCTGACGTTGATGTGGACGATCGCTGGACATGTTTTCCCTTCTCATGCAATGAGGTCTCATTGGTGGTAGATTTGGTCGTGCCTGAGTCCGGCATATTAGCGTTTTCTTCGGAACACATCAACTGCGGCGTTGACGGTCTCTTGGCTAAGTCCTGCAGACCTCGCGCCAAGGATCCCAAAATAGGATCCTCTTCTTTATCTGCTGCATCAATCAACGTCTCGAACAGCGTTGGCCTCGGTTTCATTTCTTGAGCAGCTTCATCATCCTTACGCTGCTCCCAGAAGCTCACTGGCAGCGAGTTAGGCATTTCCGGCGCAGTCTTTCGCCAGCAATCCATTTGCATAGCCTTGTCCAAGCCACTGGCCACATCGTCCAGACGCTTGTGAAAAACGTGGGCACCTAACAGATGTATCTGCGTCAATGTCGACTGGTCTTTTCTGGCCTGACGAGACGTGAATCTTAGGCAATCGTGCTTGAAATTCCGCCTTTTGCTTCGAAGTTTGCCATCAACTTCAACACGCATAAACACTGGTTTGCAGCTGTGTTCGAATGCGAAAGCCGTGCAATATTCCCGCTGGTGAAGCTGCTTGTGGTCTAGAGCGTTTTCATTCAATTGCCATTGCATGGTGCGAAGACCATCCTCTTTCTTAGGTCGCCTGACGAAGCCTTGGAAGTTCCAACTGTCCACCTCAACCTTCTCAATGCTCGATTGATAGCCTAGACCGCCTATTTCCACTCCGGCGGCTGCAAAATTCGGCGTCAAGTTCTTCTCGGCTATCTTTCGCTGCAATGTCCTTGGTCCGACAAGTCGTCGTGGACCATAGTCCTGCGTGATTTGCACGGCATAATCTGATCCTACGGGCCATGGGTCGGTTGAACGATCCGTATTCGACCCCAGTGCATAGGAGTCAGGATGCTCGGCGATGGTGACATAGACCGTCGCTGACTCGAGAGCGTATCCAGAGGGCTGAATGAAATTGAGATCCATGTATACAATGCCGGCGGGACGGCTGCCGTCGCCAAGAGTGCCCCATTGTGCTTTCCTCCAGAGATACTTGCAGTCGATCTCAACTGGTCCGGAATATTGAGGGCCGACGCGAACCTGTGTTCCTTTGGCTGCCTCCCGATGAAAAAGCTCAAAGTCGTCGCGGCCGAACCGCTTGATGCTGAATTCAGGACTGCGGCCCTGCTCGACAATCTGATCCATCATGTATCGTCCCTGATGAACCGCTACTAGGCCGCAGATGAGATTCCGAATTCTTGAACTTCGACTCAGTCTTCCATCAGCAGAGGTGTGACTCAACCAAGACTGAGGGCACTGCAGGTGAGGCTGACATGCATGATGCGCATGCTGACTAGCCCCCTTCGTTGTCCCATACTGATAAGGAAAATAGACAATTGATGGCTCAAAAACCAGGTTCTAGTCATACTCCATCCGTCATTTCTGTACGGCCAGACTTCCGTCGACCATTCTTCTCACCGTCGCGAGGATTTGAACCAGGAATGGATTTCGACCAGGAATTCACGATGTTCTCCTTACCTGGACAACACGCATTCTACCCTGGACAGCACCCATCCTACCCTGAACAGCCCCCATTCTACCACCCTAGACAGCACCCATTCTACCCTGGAGAGCACGCAGGCACGACCCAACCGAACACGGCAGCGAAAGCGGGTGTGCAGGAGCCCCGAAAGTCGAAGACCAGTACCTCATTTCATAACAAAAGTCACGAAGCGCAAGGTGACATATCTCAACATGGAGCAAGTGTCGAATCAAGTGTCGATTCGGGGATTGACGACGGCCCATATTCTGCGGTAAACCCCTTCGCTACCCCAATATACAGGTTTCCTTCAATCTGTCCCTTTCCAATGGCTCATCCGACCCAATCTTTGTCCCTTGCAGGCAATCATATGCGGCAGGAATACGTGGGCTTGAGGCCTCGAACATCCAGCCACAAACATCCTGAGATCGTTACAAGTGATCGGTCGAAAGAGTTATCACGACTGCCTCTTACGCAAGTTGATCCTGCTCGTCCGTCGGATTTCACGACGCACATGATGCTGGATACTGCACCTGACGTGGAGAGCTTGCTTGAAGAAAACTCCCGTTTGAGACGTCTGGGTCTTTTCAGCGCAGCTATTGCTCATTTCGAAGAATATTTATCCAGCGAACTAGATAATTTATACATGCTCGTGCACTACGGACACTGTCTACTCGACGCAAAACAGCTCGTGAAGTTTGCCGAGCTGGCAAAAAAATATCCGCCTGTGGACAGCGATGATGGGCTGGCGACGAACTGGACTTTAATGCTGCTACAGCATCATGACTTATCTGGACAGAAAGTGCCCTTTTTGGAAAACAGAGTAGGTTTGTTCGATCGAGCGCTGAAGCACCTTGAACCAG
This sequence comes from Aschersonia sp. MBC 735, assembly GCA_030783925.1. Classification (NCBI taxonomy): domain Eukaryota; kingdom Fungi; phylum Ascomycota; class Sordariomycetes; order Hypocreales; family Clavicipitaceae; genus Aschersonia; species Aschersonia sp. MBC 735. The sequence continues at coordinate 12,866 of JARJRV010000567.1, read as the reverse complement.
AAGGCCCACTGAGTTCAACTCAGGTAGGAAATACTCATCTTTGATTCGATATATTTTGAATCAGAATGTGATTGCTTATACAGAATTCTGCAGATACAAATTCTGGCATTACTTTGCGACAACTTTTCCATGTCCCTTGATTCTCGAGGCCATTGTGGAGAATGGTTCCGTGAGCTGCACAGGCAGCAAAGAATATGGGACTTCCGAGATCTTTTCATTAGTGTTACACGACGCTATGGTCTCTTCCACGCGGAGCTTCTGTACAACAACGGGTATCAAGCTGAAAGAAATCTTGTCGATACCCTCAGTCAGAATTGGTCGGATCTGGGGGAGAACGAGTCGAGCTCTTTTGCCTGCTTGGACCTTTTCGTTTCTGTAGCCTACGCTTACATGGGACCGAAGGAGGTCAAATTGGAAGGCGCAGAGAAATGCTTACGAGAAGCGGACAGGTTTGCTGAGACCTTACTTTCGCAAAATATTCGAAATCTGAAGACCAGGCCTTTAATGGCATGGCTGATGGCCAAGGTCTCACTGGAAGAGCACAAGGTGCGTCGCATGGAGAGAAACATCACTGTGAGGGGCCAATGGGGTGAATTCCAGAGAGTGACTCCGGATCTACCATGGAAAGAGTGGCCGTTATATGCGCCCCTTGGTGACGAAATTCCGATATGGCAGGCTGGAGCTCGAGCCATATCCGAGCAAGCCAAGAAAATGACCAGGACTGTCCTAGCAGCTGCACAAGAAGTGGGTGATGTTCCGATGGAGATCAACTGCCTGCGACACATGCTAGACCAAGGATCAGACGACCCGATGCGTGACATCGAGAGAATGAGCGACCTGTGCATATCGACAGGAGCTATGATTGACGACATCATGCTTCGAATGTCGAGCTTCATGTTTGTCAAGACCAAGTCGGAGAAGGAAGCGCTGCATCTGAAACTTCGGGATCATGACTATTGCACAGAGCCGTGGCTGGAGCGCTATCGATGCGCAATACTTGGCGCTTTGAGTCCAAACGAGTCGCAAAAGACGGCCTGGCGACAACGCGCAACGCAAGCATTGGTTGCGCTTGCCAAGGAAACATATGTCACTGAGGACGGCCGACCGACGACCTTTCACCATCGAGAGGGCGAGAAGCAAGAAAGCCGCAAGAAAGGAGTACATTACAACTTGAACAAAGAGTCAAACGATAAGCATGCTCGGACAGAAAATGTAGAAGACAAGGATGAAAGTGTAGAAGGCAAGGATGAAAGTGCAGAAGGCAAGGATGAAAGTGCAGAAGGCAAGGATGAAAGTGTAGAAGACAAGGATAAAAGTAACGGTGTTATGATGTTGGTTGACGGTGCGAGGCCGCCTCAGGATGATGGACCAGAGAAAGAAACACGTATGTAGTGGTAAATTCGCTCGATGACACTCATTGAATAGAAGCAGCAACTCTTGGTGACGCTGTGGATGGCTTTTACTACCATTCAGGCTGATTCATGATCGTAATCTCCATCGACGATCCTCAAATCTTTTCAATCTTTGTCAAATGCCGCTTCGGCAGTTCCGATCTTCTCCCTTCTCTTGCCTTTTCCCCCCTTACAAACTTGTGTGAAAACTTTGTGACGATGTGTTTACGATTTAGGAGACGCGAATTGAATTGCCCAACGTTGCCATCCCCTTTTAGTCGTACATGGTCTCGTCAGTCAAGAGGGATGGCGAGGGTAAAGATGTTTGCTCATTCGCCTCTAGCTTGTTTGCTCATTCGCCTCTAGCTTGTTTGCTCATTCGCCTCTAGCTTGTTTGCTCATTCGCCTCTAGCTTGTTTGCTCATTCGCCTCTAGCTTGTTTGCCTCGTGGTTTCCATGATCAAAACACAAGACATCCATCTCAGCCATTGATTAGATCGGCTTGTCCTGTCTCAAGCGTCTAGATGGACATACAATGGCTCGCCCGTCTCACATAGGTCGGGCGGGGCAAAGGCATCATCAACCTGCACATTGCTGATGGAACTAGAAAAAGCTGCTCCTTCCTGCGCAGCGAGGACATGTTCTTTCAATGATTCTGTGGCTTGGCTTCGTGCTTGCAGCATATCAGCGCAGCCGGTTCCTTATCTGACTGAATTGTCGGGTTCCTACTAAAGTCCGGGCGGGTCACGGGTCCCCCATTTCAATGATGCGTGCATCCAAGAGGACACCGAGTCGCCCAAGTTCCAGCGCAGCAACTATTGCCTGGGAAGATACTCCGTACCGTCGTCTGGGCAATGGAGCGGGTAAGGAGTGCATATGTAGATGAAGATCAGGTCACTTCCCAGCTGCGACCGAGAGAAAGCGGTTGAGGTTAAGCGTGAGTGGCAGCTGCCTATCTGGTGCTTGAGGTACAAATGAGGCAGACAGGTCGCTCCTTCCTTGGTCCCGAAGCCCAAACCAAAGAAGAGCGCCTGCCCTGGATGGCTCACTGATAGCATGCCTCTGATGTCCTGTTTCGCTCCGAAGACTTGGTCTATTCACTTGAGGCATCTGTTTCCTCTTTCACTTCCTTGCATGGGGAAAGATCCCTCGGGAGGGGTCCGTTCACGACTGGCCGCAACATCATCAGCGTCTCCAACACGTGCGTGCCGCCCTTCGAGTTTTAGTGCTGTCGCCTAGCGCAGCACTTCTGCAGATGTAAACAATTCGCCCACAACTGCTCCCGTACTCCGGTGGTGCATCGACCTTTGGCTTCTCTGTCGGTGAAGAAGCCGATCCCTGCAGCGGCACTAGGCAGCCCCCTTGGCATGCGCTGCTTCGCATAAATGTAACTCGAGACGTCCGTCGCCTGGGCGTCATTTGCGCTGACGTGAGTGTGCTGACGTGAGTGCATCCAAGGTTGCGAGGCGACGTGCATACATACATACGAATGTTCCCGATCTAGAAAGCGCCGTGGGGCGGTGAATAAAAGGCCGAGGTAGATCCAAAAGACTCAACTCTTTGATGGGAGCGTCCGAGAGCAGAGCGTCTGCGATTTGACGGTCAAAATGGCGGGCGAGTCGAAGTCCGAGGCCGAGAGGCTCGCGGCTTCATCGGCCACGGGATCATCCATCAACAAGAAGAGCCCTGACACTGCCACCGCGCATCAGACGGCACGTCCAGAGCGTGCAGCGAGTTTTAAGGATTATCTGGTTGGTTCATACCGTCACCGATGCCTGGGCTGTCAGGATGCTGACTGACTGCGCCATTCTAGAGGGTGTTTTCATATGCCTCGAAATGGGATCTTTTGGCTTGCGCAGCCGGCATCTTGGCCTCTATTGGTGCAGGCGTCACGCTGCCGTTGATGAACGTCGTCTTTGGTTTGTGACATTGGTATAATGCCTCTCGATTGGCACGATGCTGACCATCACCGTGTCTGCTCCGTCCAGGCAAGTTTGTCGACAATCTTAGCGATTTGTCCAACTTGTCTGCCGGAGGAAGGAGCCCAGACAAGGACAACTTCCAGAGAACCTTGGACAAGCTGGCGTAGGTTGCTTCAGACTCTGGCTCGTATGCCACCAAGATTGCCACTGACAATGACCAACCAACAGTCTGTACACTTTTGCCCTGTTCATCGGTCGCTTTGGTCTCAATTATATCAACAAGGTACGCAGAGAATGAACGAGAGGCAGTAGCTCCCCAAGATAGAACGCTGATGATGCGTTTTTAAAGCTTTGTTTCCGTATGGTTGGCATCAGACTGTCCTCGGCCATTCGACTGCACTATCTCCGCGCTCTTTTCGCCCAGAGCGTCCACGTCTTGGACTCGATGCCCTCAGGCCATGCTACCATCACCATAACAGACACCAGCAATACTCTCCAATTGGGCATATCAGAGAAGCTTGGCGTATTCGTAGAATTCACGTCAACCATCATTGCCGCCTTGGTCGTGGCTTTCACTCACAGCTGGTCGTTGACCTTGGTCACATCGTGTGCCATCTTCTTCATTGCTCTGACTGTGGCCATCATCGTACCTTTCATTGTCAAAGGCAATGAGAGAATGACAAAGGTCGTCATCTACATCGTCGTATTCTCGTCGACGGAATTCTAGCTGACAGCATGTCAACGTGGGACAGGCCGAGTCGAAAGCGTCGGCTGTCGCAACCGAAGCCATCTCAAGTATTCGAATGATCATGGCATGCGGTGCCGAATCTCGCATTGCGAAGAAATATGCCGCTTTCGTTGAGGAGACGAAGCAGCACGCCTTGTTCATATCACCTCTACTAGCTCTGCAATTTGGGCTTGTTGTATGCTCACCGTGCTGCGCATCCAGATAAAAGACCAGTCACTGACATGGAAAGAGCAGTTTTTTGGCGCTTTCGGTGCTTTCGGGCTGGCGTTCTGGTACGGCATCAAATCCTACGTTGAACGTTCCGTCGGCGACGTTGGTACCATTGCAATGTAAGACGAGCAGGGCATACCCGTAGCGTTCCGTGTATTGAGCCATATCACAGCGTCTTGTTCTCGGTCATGCTTGTGGCACTCTCCATCGAACGGACCTCTACGCCCCTGTTGGCAGTCAGCAAGGCTACTGTTGCCGCGTGTCAATTCTTCATAGTCATTGACGCTCCAGCTCCACAAAGCGGTGACCAGAAGGATCCAGAGGTATCTGCCACGAGGGATATCAATCTCGAGAACGTCACTTTTGCCTACCCGGGCCGCCCTCATGTCAAAATATTCCAAGACTTGAATTTGTGCATCGAAGCCGGAAAAATCACAGCCATAGTCGGTCCGTCCGGTTCTGGGAAAAGCACCATCGTGGGCCTCATCGAACGTTGGTACAGTCTCGAATCGCAGCACGTCGTCGCCAAGACTGTGGAAAAGAAAAAGGCAAAGAACGGACCCGAGTCTGATAACGAGTGTGTGGAAGAAGATGCTCAGGCGCTGCCGGCAGGGACCCCGGTCGAACTCGCAGGCACCATAACCATAGGCGGGCATCGCCTAGATGAGATTGACTTGCGTTGGTGGCGATCACAGATCGGGCTTGTGCAGCAGGAACCTTTTCTTTTCAATGATTCCATCTACGCGAACGTTGCTCACGGCTTGATTGGCTCTCAGTGGGAGCACGAATCTAAGGAGACCAAAGAAGACCTTGTGATGGAAGCGTGCCGGGAAGCCTTTGCACACGAGTTCATCGATAAACTTCCCAATGTAAGTTCACAGTTTTTATCCGAAACATGAGAGAAATGCTGTCCAAGTCTTGTCTTACACCGGTCAGGGTTATGACACTCTCGTCGGAGATGGCGGAGCCAAGCTGTCTGGTGGACAGCGTCAACGAATTGCCATAGCCAGGTCGATTGTGCGAAGACCCAAGATTCTGATCCTGGATGAAGCCACAAGTGCTATCGATGTGCGCAGTGAAAAAATAGTCCAGGCTGCACTCGACCGCGCAGCCCAAAATCGCACCACAATAACCATCGCACACCGCTTGTCCACAATCCAAAAAGCAGATCGTATCATCGTCCTGAAAAAGGGCAAGGTCGTCGAGACGGGAACGCACAAAAGCCTCATAGCGCTGGAGAATGGAACCTATGCAGGTCTTGTTCAGGCACAAGCCTTGTCTCTCGGAAACGAACACGATGGCGACGGAGATGACTCGGAACTCGAAGACGCCAAGATTGCTAATCCGCTCGACAAGGTAGAGAGCGCTGCAAATCCCGGTCACATGAAAGACGTTACCAGCGCGAGAAAGGTGCCAAGACAACGGAATCTATTCCAGAGTTTCGGGCGTTTCTTCCTCGAGTCCAGGCAGCATTGGTATTTGATGGGACTCACCGTCTTCTTCGCTGCTGGCGCCGGCAGTGCCATTCCTCTCCAAGCGTACCTCTTTGCTAAAGTCATCGTTGTCTTCCAATATCAGTTCGACCTCAACAAGCTCCAGTCTGAGGGCAATTTCTGGTCACTCATGTGGTTCGTTCTTGCCATATGCGTCGGAATCTCTTACTTTGGCTGCTTCCTCTTTTCAACCAGGCTGTCGGCCATGATCAGGGAAAAGTATCAAAAACAGTACTTTGAAGCTATCCTTTACCAGAAGGCCTCTTTCTTCGACGAGGAAGACAACTCACACGGCGCCGTGACTTCCCGAGTAGCAGGAGACCCGAAGCAGCTGGAAGAGCTCATGGGTGCCAACATGGCCAGTGTTTATACGGCCATCTTCAGTATCATTGGCGCGGTCACCATTGCGCTCGTATACGGGTGGAAGCTTGCCCTCGTGGCGAGCTGTGTAGTCATACCTGTCCTAGTGGGCTCATCTTACTGGCGTGTCAGGTACGAAATACAATTCGACAAGATGAATAGCGAGGTATTTGCGGAAAGCTCGAAATTTGCGACCGAGACCATTGGCGCTTTTCGCACTGTCACCGCGCTGACGCTGGAAGAAACCGTCTGTCGGAGATTCGAGGCCCTTTGCAAGGGCCATGTGCAGACAGCGTTCAAGAAGGCCAGATGGGCCAGTCTGCTCTTTGGCTTCTCGGACAGTGCCTCCCTGGCGTGTCAGGCGCTCATCTTCTATTACGGCGGACGGCTCGTAGTCAGTGGTGAGTACGGCATCATGAGCTTCTACGTTTGTCTCATGGCGTCGATGCAGGCCGGGGAAAATGCCGGACAGGGCCTAAGCTTCGGGCCCAACGCAGCCCAGGTGACCAATGCGTCGAACAGAATTCTTGATGCACGAGGATCCCGCCTCCGTGACGATCACGCGCACGACCAGGGTATTTCCGATTGTGAGGGCGGAATAAAGATTGAGTTGGACAATTTACACTTCCGTTATCCCACTCGAGAGACACCAGTGTTCCGAGGACTCAGCTTAACGATCGAGAAGGGGCAATTCGCAGCGCTGGTCGGAGCGTCGGGATGCGGCAAGACGAGCATCATCTCGCTCTTGGAAAGGTAAGTGTCGAGAGACCACCAGCTTACGGGATGTTTCCTGGGTCACTCGGGCACGGGCAACATTGCAAGCGTCGAGAAGGGCCGGACTGATGCATCGGGCAGATTCTACGAGGTCAACCAGGGTCGCATACTCTGCAACGGCAAAGATATTGCGGACGTGAACATCTACGCCTACAGACAGCACCTGTCTCTTGTAGCTCAAGAAGCCACGTTGTTCGAAGGTAGACCGGTCTCGATCCACTGAGAAAGGCATGTCCAGAATGGGAAGGCTGATTTTGTGCTTTCAAGGAACTCTGCGTGAGAATATTCTGCTTGGAGTTGATGACACGATCGTGACCGAGGAACAGCTGCATGAGGCCTGCCGAGATGCGTCGATCCACGAATTCATCATCTCCCTTCCGGATGGTTATAATACAAACATTGGGTCCAAAGGGGTCACTCTATCTGGGGGCCAGAAGCAGCGCGTGGCCATTGCGCGAGCCTTGATGCGAAAGCCTGATATTCTCCTCCTCGATGAGGCGACCAGCTCTCTCGACTCGGAGAGCGAGAAGATTGTGCAGCAAGCATTTGAACGTGCAAGCAAGGGAAGGACTATGATCGTCGTGGCACACCGACTCGCAACTGTGCAAAGGGCCGATGTGATTTTTGTCCTTGGCGAGGGCGGGAAGCTTCTGGAGCAGGGTAATCATATGGACTTGTTGAGGAGGAGAGGAGCGTACTGGCAGATGGTGAGTCAATGCGGTACCTTGTATCTGTCTGCTTGCTAACGATGGGTGTAACAGTGCCAAAGTCAGGCTTTGGACCGGTGAGGGTTTTCATTTTTTCGGGTGTATATGACGTGACATGTTCCCTCTTGCGCGTTGATGCGTATGTATCTGTTCTTTTTCCACCCGCCGTCATCTCCTCTCCTATATTCTTCACTCTATGACTATATGGATGGTACAATAAATGCAAAACATCACCTCTTCTCATTCTCCCCCCTCCCCTCGCCTTTTTTGATTTTTTGCCTCGATGATTTGTAGATGCATGGCGAGCCTAACAGATGCATTATCGCTTCTTCTCTTTTCATCACCCTTGTATACTTTGTCATTTTACGAATGTCAACTGAAGGACGTACTGTACATGCATATCTCCTCTTCCCAAACCCGCTTCCTAGTCTTTCACACGAAAGGTACACAGATAGTACGATAGATACATCTGTCTGTCTTCAATTCTACTCTTCCATCTCAATTGAACACTTTGCGAGCTCATACGTTAGGGGGAGGGAGCGGTGTGCTTCTCTTTGTAGTTTTCTAAATCCTCCACAGGTACAGGGTCGTAAAGTAGACAAAACAGTCTCTTCTGTTCCCCCCTTTCATCACCGCCCCCCAGTCAACTTGGCACTTTGCCGCATATAACAAGTAATTCGTTGATTGGATGCACGTATTTTCCCATCTCCCCCATCTTCTGTCTACCTTACCTATATTAGCACTTAAAAGTACACACATGGCACATCAATACACGCATTTGCCTCTCCTTTTGATCCGTTCCTGGTCTCTTATACACTCACCTTGTACACTTGCCCTCGTACACTGCCGTCATGAGGAGAGTAGACAATACAATCGGTACACACCTCCCATCCCTGGTCATATTACGTCTTGACGCCCCCAAAACTCATCAATTGCAGCCATGATCTCATCGGCGTGTGTCATGACAAAGTCATGGCTCCCCGGTAAGACCCTCCACACGACATTATCCTTCCCCCCCGCCAGCGGCAGGCCGTGCACCTCATACTCCCTTGCATGGATCAGCTCATCGTTCTTAGCGAAGATGACGGCCGTCGTGCCGGGCGCTCGCCTGGCCAGGGCCCTCCACTGGTGGTGCTGGCCCGTCAAGGGGGCATATCGAATACACGACATGAAAGCCGACACGAAGCCCTGGTGATGCAGCACCATCCACCGCACGTACCCCAACACTCTCTTCTCGAGGGGCGTGTCTTCACCGGCTTCCGCTGCCGCAGCAGCCACGGCAGTGGTGCTCGACCGGGCGGCAATGGGGTTCTGGAGCCTCCGCGCCGTCATGGCCGCGACGACCCGCTCCGGGACGAGGCCGCTCGAGAAGACGAAGCGGCTGACGAGGCCGAACGCCGCGGCGTCAATGAGGCCCGCTGGCGCGAGGAGCACCAACGACGACACCCTATGCGGGAAGGTGTTGGCAAAGGGAATGGCGACTGCGCCGCCCATCGAGTAGCCGATGAGGTGGAAGCGCGACCACGGGAGGGAGGACGACGCCAGCACCATGAGGATCTGCGTCGTGTACAGGCGCGAGTCGTGCGGGAGGTCGCCGACCCCGTCGGAGAAGCCTCGACCGAAGAGGTCCTGAGGGTGTTAGGACGGTCAAACTAGTAGTAGGATGGGGTGTTGACGTACGAAGAGCATGACGCGGTGGCCTCTCGCGACGAGGACGTGCGCGATGCGTCCCAGTGTGATGCAGCTGGTGCTGATGCCATGTACTAATAAGACTTGGGGGCCGTGCTCGGGGCCGAATTCGTAGATGCGGATAGAGCCGTACTTTCGTGGAAGGAGCTTTTCAGTACGGATTTACTTCACCCAGGGTAAAGTATGAAGACAAGGGGGAGCAGGCATGTACGCACGGGTGTGTCGACGGTTCTGCCACCGGGAAACGAGTCAGGCGTGTATACTTGCTGGGCGTGAGACAGGAGGAGCGGGTTGGGGAGGATAGAAGGACGGGACGGCCATAGTGCCACTTTAGCGATGACGATGAGGGATGTGGTGATGGCAGCTGTGGTGGCGATGGCGGCGGGGGAGGGCCACTCGAGCGTCATCGTCTCTCATATTTTGCGCCAGAGGGTGTGGGGGGGGGAGAAGTTCCAATGCGTGGTGGTGAGAGAGAAAGAAAGGTCTGACAAGATGCGTGGCGTCGATAGAATGAGGTTTGGAAGGAGGGCGAGGGCGAGGGCGAGGGCGAGGGCGAGGGCGAGGGAGTGAGACGAATGGTGGGTGACAGACTGACAGCTGGCAAGCAAGCCCGGTGCGTCATGCCGCCTCAGCCTTCATTAAGCTCGGGACCTGCATTAGTCCGCCCGACACCCCGCCGACTCGAGCTACCGCGTCGCGCCTCACCCTCCCCCACGCGCTGCACTTAACGCGTCCGGCTGCTCTTCACGATTCCATTGCGTTTGCCCTTCCACCATGTCTGCTCCCGCCCCGACCTCACCGCCAGCCAAGCGAATCAAGACCGACATGTCGCCCCCTCTCCAAGTCAAGAAGCTCTCCGAAAAAGGACGGCTGCCAACACGCGGCAGTGCCTTTGCAGCCGGCTACGACGTGTACGCCGCCAGGGACACGGTCGTGCCCGCGAGGGGGAAAGTCCTCGTCGACACGGATATCAGCATCGCTGTGCCCGCCGGAACATGTACGTGTGGCCTTGTGGGATCAACGGGGATGGACCGCAAAAGAAAGAAGAAACTGACGCCGCGCAGATGGGAGAGTGGCACCGCGGTCGGGCCTGGCGTCGAAACACTTCATTGATACGGGCGCGGGCGTCATTGACGCTGATTATCGCGGCCCGCTGAAGATCTTGCTGTTCAACCATGCCGAGACGGATTTCGACGTGAAAGAGGGGGATCGGGTTGCGCAGCTCGTTATTGAGCGCATTTATACGCCCGAGGTGGTGGAAGTGCAGGAGCTGGAGGAGACGGTGCGTGGGGAGGGGGGCTTTGGCAGCACGGGCGGCTTTGCTGTAACGGGTGTTTGATTCGGTAGTGCTGCCGGTTCTCTGAGCTGTGAGAGATGGTGCGAGCGGCGATGGAAGCGGTGGTATGAATTGATGGTCTGCATATGGCTTGATGGAACTGTGATTGCGTTGAATACATCTGCACCATCCCCGCACAGAAATCTCAAGTAGCCAGAACGTTTGAGCGGTTGCTCTCCGTGCAGCAAGTAGCAAGCATGGCTCGCGACCAGTACTCGGTCCTCTATAGAGTGCGCAACAGGTGCCATCTAGATCGACTCCGCCTCGCACAAGATATCCGGATTCCTGAGCGCATCCAGATTCTGCACCAGCCGCAGCTCCGCCGCCTTTGACGTGACCTGCTGCTCAACTCCCTTCGCCCTCTCCTCCTCCGTCAGACCTGCCGTCGTCTGGTCCACGACGCTCTGCATGCCCTCCCTCGTTCGGCTCAGCACGCGATGCATACTCGCGAGCACTTTCTCCGCCGCCTTCGCGAGCGGTAGCTCCGACGCCGCCACCGAATCGGCGCTCAGCCAGCTCTTCCTACGCAGGAGGACCGCGTCGTCTTGCACAGCCTCTCGCATCCGCGCCGTCACGAGCGCGCCGAACATGTCGCCCGTGCCGCAGAAGTAGCAGTCTATGGCGGGGAAGATGATCTGGAACAGGCGTGCCCTGCCGGCCGATGTCATGCTGGAGCCAACTACAGACAGCCGCTCCCTCGAGGGCGAAAAGCTCACCGAAGTGATGATGACGTGAGGCACGCCGTATTTGTCATGAAGGGCCTGGATGGCCGCTTTTAAGCTCCCCAGATCGTTGATCTTGACGTCAGACAACAGCCTGCCGGTGCGTCAGTCCAATCGGTATGAGAGCGCCGAAGCAGAGGGAGCGCAACGTACTCGGCTTCAAACTGGTTCGGCAATATCAAGTCCGCGTGTCGAACGAGCTGCTTGTACGCGGGCACCACGTCCTCGGCGACGTAGATCTTGCCGTTATCGCCCATGACGGGGTCGAGCACCCAGAAGAACGACCCCGGACCACGTCGCGCACCCTTCTCCTTGAGCTCCTTGGCGATTTCGCCGACGGCGACAACGGCCTCCGCGCCAGGAATGTACCCCGAGAGCATCATGTCAAAGTCGTCGAGGTACGACTGCCGGATCCCGCGGTACAGGTCCGTGATTTCCTGCGCTGAGGCCTTTGTGCCCGTCCATTGTCCGTACCCCGTGTGGTTGCCTGTTCACGGTCAGTCGCGCCATCCGCGGATTGCGTGTTGGAGAGAAAGGGGGGAACGCTTACTGAATTGTACCGTATTGAGAGCCGCGACATCATATCCCAGCGATTGCAGAGTGAAGACGGCGATTTTGTTGCCTACGTAGCTAGAGACGCCGTTAGTGGCCTCGTTTTCCCTTCTTTGGTCACTCCTTCTTCTTTCTCCTCGTTCGTCTCGCAACCCGCGCGCGCTGGGGGCCGTCATTACCCCGAAACAACCTGCACATGCACAGTTTAGCGAGACGGAGGCGCTCAACGAGAAGACGTGAGGTGACCTACATGGCTCGCAACGGCAAGCACCCTCGTCGGTTGCTCTGACATTGCTATGAGATGGAGAACTTCCCTCCCGATTCGGGTTGGAGAGGAGGGGGGAAAAGAAGTGACCTTCGAGAAAACACGATCAGGAGCTTTGGAGAGAGGGCAACCTTTGTTTGAAGCTGAATAAGTTGCCGAATGCAGGCAAAAGGCGCATGCGTTGCTGACCCCTGCCCCCACATGCAATCATGCTGGGTGGAGTCACCATGACGTTGCCCGTGCGAGGCCGGGTGTCCAAGTGAGGGGAACGCAGCTCGTACATACATACACCTGCAGGTTCGGCTAACATGTTACAAAAGAGACGCAATGCCATTCGTAAATTTCCTGCTAGACCGATTGTCGCGAAGGACGACCTCGTCGCAAAGGGAATAAAATGTTTCATTCACTACCACGCGTTCACTTCCACCACCGAACGCACGGCATTGCTAGCCTGAATGCATCCCAACCCGGGAACGCCAGTCACCAAGACAAAAAAAAACTCAAAAAAATCCAATACAGTCCGTAGTCTGTTCCCTTCACAAAAGCTGCCTTCTGCCCTCATATCGAGTCTGCCGAAGCCCCAGTAGTCTTGAACGATGCCTCTACTCCTCTTCCCCAATCTGCGCCGTGTCAGTAAGAAAGGTCCCAACGGCGCACAGCTTAGTTGTGTGAGAGTAGAATTAGGGTAGGGTAGGGG
>JARJRV010000566.1:0-42300 GCA_030783925.1 Aschersonia sp. MBC 735 | reverse complement strand
GAGCGGGGCGGGGCTGCTTGGAAAGCGGATTTCTAGGCCAACAAATGTGAAGAAGCGATCGCGCGCGCGCGCGCTGGCCTGGCCTGGCCTGGCGTCTTCAGCAGATGGCGCGGGGCCCACAGATAGCCGGCGTTGGCTTCAACGGCGAATGGAAGCGTCTTGGTGTCGGTGGTTTCATTTTTCATGAATGCGCCTTGATCAAGCAGCGCGACCGAGGATGAACTGGCTTTGGGTCCATGAGGGGGGCGCATGAGAAGAGTGTCACTCACTACAGTACCAAGACCAAGTCCGCATTACAAACATAATGTCCGTCCCCATGAAACCAACGCCGAAAAGCGGTTCCGACGGATGTTGCGCACACCTGAGAAAAAGCACACATGTCATATATTGCATAATTGGAAGGAAACTCTACAGCAATGCCACCGACGGATCCAAACGCGCTCGACTCATCTGTTCCGGACCTTGGCTCGCTCTACCACGCAAACTCCTGGCCGACCAGCTCCTCTGACAGCTCCCACAACTTCTCAGCTTCGGAGCTGGACACGGCCAGCGGATGGGCCTTGCCCGTGATCTGGCAGTCGTCCAGGAAACTCCCCCAATTCTCGGCGCCCTCGTGTGACTCCCCCACGCCGTTGGCCAGCGCCGGGTCCAGCGCTGCCACGAGCGCCGTGGACGAGCCCGCAGCAAAGCTCTTGTACGAGTAGACCTTGTTCTGGCGCAGCACGTCGAGCGCGTCCATGGTCTCCTGGGGGAAGTGCCGTGCGAGGTCCGTCTTGATGACGCCCGGGTGCACCGCCAGCGTCAGGATGCCGTACCTGTCAAAGAGACGGTTGTTCGCGCCGATGCCGAACAGGATGTTGGCCACTTTGCTCCGGTTGTAGCTGTCCAGCGGGATGTAGGGCACTTTCTGGGCGTCCTTGTATCCCCACCCCTTGAGGATCTGGTAGTTGGGTTGTTCTTCGAGGGGGAGGTCTTCGTTGTTGCGGTCAAAGTTGAGGTCGCTCCAGCGCATGGTGGCGCCGTAAGCCGACCCGGCTGAGATGTTGACGATCCTCGTCGCGCCCTTGGGGCTGTCTTTGGCGGCGCATATGAGCTTGGGCATGAGTAGACATGAGAGCAGCCAGTGCCCGACGTGGTTGGTGGCAAAGGTCAGTTCGATGCCGTCCTCGGTGATGGTGCGGTCCTGTACGCCCATGACGCCGGCGCTGTTGATGATGAGGTTGATGGACGGGACGTCATCCCAGGCGAGGACCTCGGCCGCGGCAGCTCGCACAGAGCCCTGAGCAGAGAGGTCGACCTGCAGAGCTTTGTAGACGATGTCGGCATGTTCCGACTTGAGGGCGTCGATGCACTCCTGGATCCGAGACGCGGAACGGCCGGCCAAGATGAGTTGGGCAGGGGACTGGGAGGCCTGCCGATTTGTGGCTTGTCAGCTTCTTCATCGTGCATGACTGTTTCTGGGAATGGGTAGGTCAGTCACTCACGACGGCATGCGCGGCCGAGTAGCCCAGTCCGTGGCGATTCCCGCCCGTGATCAGAATGGTTTTGCCCCGAATACCCTGGGCGAAGGCCTCGGCGACCTGGACGCCCTCGGTGTTGGCGTTGAACTCGGAGTGGGTGACGGAAGCCATGATCGTTTACAGGTCAGTCAGTGCGTGGACGTCAAGATGCGTGTGTATATGCCCGAGAAAGATACAGGCCAAGATTTTCCAGGAGATCAGGAAGCGACACAGGGCAGTGAGTAGATGAAGTGACGTTGGCAAGCGATATGTCCGGCTGTTGATGCAAAGTAAGAACATGGTGACGGCAGGCCCAAGACCAGATATTTATACTCGTCTTCTTCTTCCACTGCCGTACGACATGATCGCTTGATACGAAGTATTGATGCAATTCGTACGTCGCCAGCAGCCAATGAGAGACTGATTTCCCGATTGGGCTGCGTTTGACCGTGGCGTCCCTGTCGCGGGGTTAACAGAGTTTAAGTCCTCGGGCGGCATTAGCGGCCGCATCGATGGGCTGGTGCTGTGCTGAGCCAATGAGAGATTGTTTGCCCGAAAGGGACTGGTAACAATGTGGCCTTTGGGGCGAGCCGGAGACAACGGTCTTAAGCATGCGTCGAGAGCGCTGCAAAGTGCCGCTTTAGTCACGGGTCCTGCAGGCATGGCCTCGACATGGACGGCGCAGGTCGTTGCAAGAGAGACCATCGATGGTAGGGGCTTCGAGAAGGTAGTATATCCAACCGTATCTGGTGTTGTGAGTGGAGTGGCGTTGTTGACAATCTCGAGTGTGCAGCACTTGTGACGACAACACAACAAGATCAGATTGATTGGAGATGCGCATCATGTAGCCTGCGTCACAAGGGCCAAAGACGAACGGACGCGGGCTATGTGGTTACCGTCTCGCCTAGCCTCCAAGGAAAACCCGGGCCTCACCTCATGTCGGTCATCGCCATTGAGCACCATTCTGACGCAAGACCATAACCCCCACTCACGCCTCAACGTGGTGCTCCGATAAGCCTGCAGTGCATCGACTGGCCTTCAATGATAAGTACATACAAGATGTGCATGTTTTCCCATCTGTTGAGGCATGCCATCGACCACATGCGTTGCCTTTCTGAACACGAGACGAGGCCAACTCCCTCGACACTGAACGTTTCGTACCGATGAAGCAGTCGCAAACAGCCCGCGTGGCCGTCATCGGCGCCGGCATCAGCGGCGTACTGACGGCCGCGCACCTCCTTCGTGCTGGCCTCCAAGTGACGGTTTTTGAGAGGAACTCAGAGGTCGGCGGCGTGTGGTATGTCAAATCCCCCCCTCTCTCTATCTATCTCGGTGCCACTGCCAATCGAATTCTGAGCCGCCGCCGCCGCCATCCCATCGTTTCAGGCTATACAGCAAAGACGCGCCCATTGAGCCGCAGTATCCTTGCGGCCCGTCGACCTCCGGGTGCCATGCCAGCGACGGAAGAAGCGGAGCAGCGAGACAGCGTCTACTGCATGCACCGCCGGGGTCAGTCGAACCGAGCCTAGGTAGTACCCTGCGTTCTGTATTAATGGCGAGGAGGGAAATCAGGGCGTGTTATGATAGCCTGACGACGAATGTGCCCACGCCGCTTGTGCAGACGACTCTGCATGCCTGGCCGCGCGACACGCCGCGATACGTCCCTCACCATGTCGTCAAGGCCTACATACAGGAGACGTCCAGCAAGACCGGCGTGGACGAGGTGACGATCCACGGCGCCAGTGTGTCGAGCATCCGAAAAGACGGCGCCGCATGGTCCGTGGAGTATCGTCTATTGCGTCCAGGTGCCCACGCCGACGAGCTCATCGCGACGCAAACCACTTCTGTGAGCTTGTGTATCACAGCCCTCCACTCTTTGACGGTACCAAAGGAGCCTGACGCGCTCTGAGAAAAACCCAGTACTTTGACTCGGTCGTCGTGGCGTCGGGCCATTATCACACACCCCGCGTCCCTGATATCCCGGGCCTCGCCGATGCGAAACTCAAGCGACCGCTGCACGTCACGCACTCCAAGTCGTACAGGACTCCCGCCCCCTATCACGACCAAGTACGTTCCCCTCCATCGTCCCTTATGCCCATCTCCCCCTCCACGTAAATCTGCTGAACATGTCTCTGAACGTGCTTCTCATCGGCGGCGGTGTGTCATCCTCCGACATCGCCAGGGACATCAGCCCCGTCGCCAAAACAATCTATCAGAGCACGCGCAACGGGCCCTTCGACATGCCCGCCACCGTCCTCCCCAGCACGGCATCCCGCGTCCCCCAAGTCGAAGCCATCGAAACCGGTCCCTCGTCCTTCTCCGCACGCCTCCAGACCGGCCTCACCCTGGCCGTTGACAGAATCATCCTCTGCACAGGGTACTACTTCACGGTCCCGTTCCTGCCGCAGCTCAACCGACCGGATCTGCCCGCCCATGACGCCGATGACGTCGTGCTGGTCACCGACGGCACGCAGGTACATAATCTCCACCGCGACATCTTCTACATGCCCGACCCGACGCTGGCCTTCGTAGGCGTGCCCTTCTACAACACGACCTTTTCGCTGTTCGAGTTCCAGGCCGTGGCGGTGGCGGCTGTGTTCTCGGGCGTGGTGGCCGTGCCGGCCTTGAGCGCCATGAGGGGCGAGTACGGAGAGCGTGTCGCGCGGAAGGGGTACGGGAGGGCGTTTCATGCCCTGCGGGGAGAACAGGAGGATTATGTGGCCGGCCTGCTGGAGTGGGTGAATGGGGGACGGGAAGAGTGTGGGCTGGAGCCGGTCGAGGGACACTCTGCGGCTTGGCGTGCAGAGATGAGCCATGTTTTTGGCCAAGGATGAGGTTGACGGCGGCAGCGGCGGCTGAGGGTGTTTACGGAGACGACTCCGTTGAGGGGATAATGGTGGCGAGGTGTGTGTGTGTGTACTTTGAGCGAGGCTGCAGCTGGTGTAGGTGACAAGCGAGTGCAGCGATACTGCATCATGAATTTCTGACATTGCATGACCCAAAAAGCGAGTTGGCAAGCTCTCAGAACCCCATCTTTGATACTTTCACTCTGAGAAAAAGGGGTGGGGGACAAGGCCATTGCCAGCGTCTGGTATCACCGGGCATGTCTAGGCCTCATGTCCCTTACCAGACCCTGTGCGGCCCGTGATCCAAAAGCGAAAGCCTCCAGGAGCAATTTGTTCACATGCCCCTGCCCTCCGCTGCGAAGCCATGTTGCCAAGCAGTGGCCTTGGTCAATACCAGGCCGGCGGGCGCCTGCTGGGTCAAGGTTGTCGTCAGTCTTGTCCCTCCCACACACATGCACAACATCCCGTAGAGGATTGCTGAAACAATGCAAGAAACACGCACGACCGCATGGGCTTCACGGAAGGTAGTATAAAGACATGTCTCAAGTTTCATTTCATCTCAATTTAGATTCAGCACCCCACGGCCGTTGCTTATCGGAGAAGAAATAGCGCTCAAATTGGTAGTGAGAATGAAAGACTTGCATCTTAACGACTGAGGGTGGCATGGTGTTTTGAATGCCTTCTTGCATGAAATTTCCTGGTATCTCCGTGTAACTCATAGCTACACCCTACATGGCACCTTCATATCTCCCCTTGCCTGAAATGTTGCCTATATAATAAAGGACGCATCGAGAAGCGTATTGATTGCCTATGGTGATTGTCGAGTATACGTCAACGCGTGCAATCTTGCAGCTGGATGACGACGCATCTACGCTTCTTTGACGGTTTCGAGGCGCTCGCGCTTCTCCAGGATAGGCGGGGGGCGGGGAATCTTTTGGAACAAGACATAGCGCTTGATGAACCATGGAAGCCAGACCGTCGTCTCATAGTGAAGAAACTTCCTTGTCGGGATCGAGAAGACCTCTGCAGCTTTGTCAGGAGAGTGCTCTTGGAAGCGAGGGTTTGACTATTCTTACGGTCCAATTCTTCCAGGGTGAGCTGCTTGGTCTCTCGAACGAAGCAAAAAATCATAAACCAGGCTATGAGATTGAGACCGGCATAGAAACCGACTTTCATTTCGAGTCAGTATCGAACGGCCGAAACTCGGGTACCTAAATTGCGGACGAAGGAGAATAACTTACAAGCACCGGTCGACGTCATGACGGTCTTCATTCTTGGGAAGGTTAAGCCGAGAATACCAGCTGGATTATAATTGTCAATGCGCTGCTAGGTATGTGTTGCGTGGAAACTCCTTACCGAAGGTGTTGTTGATGCATACAGCCCAGGCCATTCCTTGTTCACGTTGAATAGTCGGAAATACCTCGGCGGAGTACTGGAACGCAACGGGGCCTTCTCCCAGGGAGTAGCAGATCGTGAACAGGTAGATGAAACTGCCGCAGTCTTGTCAGTGCCGTATTTGACGTTCAAGCATGGAATGCAAGGATAACGAGAAACATCATGAAACAGTTTTGAGAAATTGACGAGAATGGCTTACAGCACAACAGGTCCAATTCGTGCGCCTCGAGACCTGAAATCCATAGCGGGGTTCTGGTCCGCGTGAGGCTCGATGTGGTATGCACCGTTCGGAAGGAGGGAGAGGCCCGCGGCCAAAAGAAAAATGCACATGAGAGGAAAGGTCTGTTATTAATGTTAGCCGGCCGCTACTTCAGAAATCTCGGGAAAACCTGCGATACAACTCACAATCATCGTCAGGGTTCTTCGACCCTTAGTGTCAATGAGGAATAGGGTCGGAATTGTGGCCACGACCTGAATGGCACCATAACCAAGGGAAGCGTACAAGGCCTCAGTCGCACTGTAACCCACACTCTCAAAGATGGACGAGCTGTAGAAAGAGATGACTGCAAGCAACACCTGTCAGCGGCTTTCTGGCGTTCAAACTACCAATCAAAGACAACAGCGCCTCACTGTTGATTCCACACATCTGCTGTGCGATCATGACGGTGGATGCACCGTAGTTTGCGCGGCGGATCCTGGGAACGGCAAAACAATCCCACAAACGAGCAAAGTAGCCAGCGCCGCGAGCCTCCTTCTTCTCCTCCTCGAAAATGATGTGCGAGTAGTAAAAGTCTCGGGCAGCGATGATGGGGTGGGCACGCAGCTTGAGCATCGACTGGAAGCCCTGCGCGTGCCGATTGTGCTTCATGAGCCATCGAGGGGATTCTGGACAGAAGAATATGCCGATCATGAGGATGAAGGAAGGGATGAAGGCCGATCCCAGTTGGAGGCGCCAAGCATTGCTGCCAACATCTTTGACAATGACATTGGCGGCGAAGCCGAGGAAGATACCTGCATGTTCGAGCTTGGCGTCAGAGCTTCTCCAGTTTCGCAAAAAGAGAAGAGGTTCATTCGACCACCTACCGATGACGACCCAAAGCTGCCAGAACATGACCAGCGCGCCTCGAGTCCGGGCTGGTGCCATCTCGGCTGAGTAAATGGGTACCGTAGCATTCTTGGCACCGATGCCGATGCCCATGATGAAGCGGGCCGCGAAGAGGCCCTCCCACGACTTGGCAAAGGCGGAACCGATCGGTGTGGCGGTCAGACACGCAGCGGTGAGGAAGATCTCTCCTCTCCGGCCCAGGTAATGGTTGAGCGGATCGACAATGAAAGCGCCACTGAGGAGGTTTCAACGGGTTAGTGTTCAAACGTCCACTGAGGCAAAGCGAGAGAACTCACATCAAACCGGCGGTCAGGAAAATAATGGAGTTGACCAGGCCAACAATCCATTCGTCTCTTCCAGAGCCAGCGATACCGAACTCCTGGGGAAAGGACAAGTTTGCGCCATTGGAGCCAGTCTGATCCCACCCTTGAGTGGCAGCTCCGATGGCACAGAGACCAATCGAATACCACAGCATAACCGGACCGTGCCACTTGTGGTCGCGCTCATAGATGAGCGCGCTGCGTTCTTCGGTATGCAGCTCGGAGAGCATCTCGAATCTCTCGGGATCGCGAGATATCAGGGCGGCTTTGCCAAAAAGTTCGGCATGCTCGGGCATGCCCTTGGCCTCGGCGAATGCCTTGGCATCGGCCACGGCTTGTGCCTCGCTTACACGCTACAATGATCAAGGACCGTATGTTAACGATTGGCGATATGCGGTAGCTTCTCGAGAAGCACACGAGCTAAGCTTACCCTGAGGGGATTCTCGATGATGTTCAACGCAGCCGATCCGCGTCGCGCGTCGCCCACGTGGTCGACGTGCTCGTCGAGGGCCGTCTCAGGGAGATCCCTAGACACCTTCTTCTCCTCCATCTTGTTGGCTATCTTTCTTTGGGAGAGCTAAAAAAGGCGTCACAGATATTTCGTCGTCTCCTCTCGCCGTCAGAGGATCCGGATATCTGTATATATTCGAGAACTTGTGTACAAATAGGAAAAGCAGAGCGGGCCAAGGGGAAATGGCTGTCGAAGACGGATGGAGAAGCTAATAAAGAAAGAGTTTACGGACTTCCTCGGATACCTAGTTTAGGCTGCAGGATAAAGATGCCAAGGGCAAACGAAAGGGGCCTGACGTCAGCCCAGGAAAAGGAAAGGGGGCGTCGAGCTGCCATGTTGATCGCTTGCGGCCGGGGACTATGGCCTATGCTAAGTCCCGAATGGCAGAAGCCTATCAGACAATCCCCGTTTACCTCGCACAATAAACATTCGCGGAGGCGTAGGCGACCTGGTTTGTGTCTCCACATGTAAGCATGGCGTTCAATGTCTGGCTGCTTCGCGCAGGGATCTCACACCCGCGCGAACAAATAGGAGAAAGTTGGGAGAGGTGATGATGGACATCAGAACCAGGCCCCCCATGCCGATGCACAACTCTGCCCACTTCGACGCGGACTTGCGCCTCCGCAAGTCTCGAGTAGACTGCTGTGAAGCAGTGACGGCAAAATTTGTGGCGCGCTTGCTCAGAACTCGGCCTCGTGAATGCTAGTGTGACAGTCGAAAAGATATGAAATCACTAGAGGAGGTGGTGGTGGGAGGTGATCCTCGGTTGGCTGGTTCGTTGGTGATGGAGTGAGAGACGGGAAGGTGATGGCGCATTGAAAGCGGGGCCAAGCCGACAGTTCATTGGCGCGCTTGCTCGGGGATGCGGGCTTCCTGATTGTTTGGCTTCACGTGTGTCGCCCGTTGCAGCCGGGACCAGGACATGGACAGGCGACATGCAGGCAGCAGTGTTCCCGACGGCGTGAGTGGCTGAACACTGATGATTTCTGACTGAATGCGGGACGTGTCACCACCCTTTTCCGTCCTTTCTTTCCCTCTCTCCCCTCCTCCCTTCAGCTTGTTTCTTGACCATTCTTATTTTTGTCAGTTCTCTTACGCATGGGACTTTTTCTTCCCTGGTTCGTTTCCCCTCATTCCTTCCTTTCCCCAGAGAGGGCTGGCACTAGTATCCATGCGGCTAAATCCTTGCGCGCGGCCTTGTGGAGTTGGGGCGCCAAACTCTCCATCCCGAAGGAAGCTTTTTCTTATTTCCTCCTCTCTCAAAAGGGAAAAAAAATAAAAAGAGAGGAAAAAGACCGTCGGAACGGTTGGGCGGCGGAGCCTACCGCAGCGTTGCATTCTTTGGGGTTAGCGACGCAGCGAGTGTGGATTATTTGACTTTGAAGGATCAACGACCGCGTGGTTGATGTGCACTGACGGTGGCACCAGTCCGTTTTATCAAAATGTGCAGATCAGCCCAATTGAATTCTGAGTCAGAGAGGTTCTTGCTTTAATTGACCACAATGGAGTCATGTCTTGCTGGCCCTGGAGCACTCGCCAACACGTGCTCTCTGCGACAGCGCACTGTCACATCAAAAGGCTCCAGTCTCAATGTTTTAGACAAGAAGGCTGGCTGAGCGGAAACAGGGAGGACCCAAACTCTATGGCCGGTTGAATTAGACGCGGGGCCATCTCGGAACCATAAACACTGCATACTTCATGATAATACTGCGTGCATGCGAGCTTGAGCAACGGCCTGTTCCTGCCCTTTTCCCTTTCCCCCCTCATTCGTCCACGTGAACTACTACCCTTTCTCTCTCACTGTCTCGCACTCTTTCCTCATATCGTCGCCGTAATTCGTTGGAAATCTTTCTCAGGAAGGGCCCGCTCGGTCAGCAAAAATGCGCATTCGCTCTTGACATGCATGACCACCTTGTTGTTGGCACCTTGTTGGCACCTGGTTGGCACATGGGTGGCACTTATTGGCAGTGACGTCCATCTTACCGCCTACAGCAACGTAGCATCGCTCGTCGGAGCTGAGCAAGAATCAGGAACTTTATTGGACGGTGTCCACTGTCGCGAACCAACATCATAGTATCGCCGAGGGCAAAAAATAAAATGCACACCGCATTCCCCAGCTTCACTACCAACATCGCCAAGCAAAAGGCACAAGCGACGAATGCCGATTTGCCGGCGCACGCTGATCAGATCAGGAAGTAATTTGACTACCCCGCACCGGGGCGGTTTGTCCGGCTCCACAGCTCGCTTACCAATTAACCAGTCGAGGAGGATGTGCGACAGATGGTTTTATTTTGTCTTATTATTCGGGTTTCCTAAAGGAAGGAGAAATGGCTATTTCTGGCCTGCTGCATTTCCTGCGTGCACGCGTGTGAGAGGCCGAGAGAGTCCTGCACCATGAACAGTGTTGCGCAGATACTGGCGTCCAGCGCAACGCTTTAATCTTCCTCCTATCTGCGGCTGAGAAGGTCGCACGCCGAACCCTTGTCCTCCAGCCCCGCTTTGCCTGCCAAAAGGCCGCCGTCCAACATCTTTTCGGACACGTTCTGCTGATCAACACCCCGGCTTTGGCAAACATTGGACCCAGTGACGCTTGTCAGCTGGACAAGTCGCCGCCATGACCACTGTTCTCCTCCTCACTCACAAAGGAACGAGCCAAACAGAGAGTCGACTGGGACCCCCACAGAACAGCACACACATACATACACACACAGACACTCGTTTTGTCTCCCCTCTCTTCTCTCCAAACTCATAATGCTCTCTCTCTCGTGATGGTTGCTGGGTTTAGAGTCACGCGGCTCCGGAATGGTGCTAGTTTGTTTGCTAAAGCGGTCCAATCCGAGACAGGAACTCCAAAGTATTCTCGCGGATGACTTGCCGTATCAGGAATACACACCAGGGTAATCTGCCCGACTTCGTGGATGTGCTCAGCCGTCGTTGCGGCGAATCACAGCTGCAGCGAAACCCCAGATGTAACCTTGCAATATGATAAAGGGCCGTCCCCCTCGAACGAGATCCGAGATGTGTCTGACTTCTTGTCGTTTCCTCCATCAGCTGTATCCCATTGGGCTGCGTGACATTTGGTTTACTCGGAAACTGTAAACACCTCGAGAAATGTCGGGCGTCATGGACTCCAAGGAGGAATTCCCTCATCATGGCAAAGTCGACGTCCACCACTCCGAAGTCTTGGCCAATCCGGATCTCATGACGGATGCCTTCGATGGCGAGAATCGTGAGCATGAGATGGGCGTGTGGCAGGCCGCCAAGTCGCACCCCTGGGCCTGTTTCTACGCCTTCGGCATGTGCTTCACCATTGTACGTCGTCTCGCTGCGCTTTGTACTCGGGAACACTGTCCAGCTAATCAATTGCATGTCCAAGGTAATGGAATCGTTTGACATGTTCCTCAACGGCAACTTTGTGGCGCAACAGGCCTTTCAGAAGCGCTTCGGCGTCTTCCTCGAGGGCTCTGGCTACACCATCGAGACCAAGTGGCAGAGCGCTCTTTTCCAGTCGGGTCAATGCGGTGCCTTTGTCGGTGTGTTCCTGGCCGGTCCCATCACCACTCGTCTTGGCTACCGCTGGACCACCATACTGGCTTTGATTCTGATGAATGCCACCATTTTTGTATCCTTCTTTGTAGGTCAACTCTGCGAGACATGAACGCTATCCTCGGCTCCTGTCTTCAACCTTTACTAAGTCTTACTCTAGGCCGACTCTCTCGCTCTCCTCGTCGTCGGACAAGCACTCGAAGGCGTGCCATGGGGCTTCTTCATTGCCAATGCTCCCGCCTACGCAAGCGAAATCGTGCCTCTCGCCCTCCGCGGCGCCTGTACGGCCACACTGCAAATGAGTTGGTCCATCGGCGGCATCATTGTCGCCGGCGCAACATACGGCACCAACAAGCGCGACGACGAATGGGCTTGGCGCCTACCTCTTGCCCTGCAATGGATTTTCCCCGTAAGCCAATCTCCTCGCTCTTGTTCTTTGCCCATAACATTGTGGTGCACCTCGTCTGACCATCTCAAGACCCCCCTCATGCTTCTCGTCTTCTTCGCGCCCGAGTCCCCCTGGTGGCTCGTCCGAAAGGGCCGCAAGCAAGAAGCCCTACGGTCCATCGAGCGGCTCAGCAACAAAAATTCAAACGAGAGTGTCCAGCAGTCGCTCGCCGTGATTGAGAGAACCGTGGAGATTGAGGCTCAGATGGGTGGCGCCCCTACCCTCCTGGACCTCTTCAAGGGCACCGACCTGCGCCGAACCACAATCACCTGCCTCATGTACGCATCGCAGAACTTTGCCGGCAACCTCATCGCCAACCAGGCCACCTTTTTCTTCGAGCGTGCGTTATTGATTTCTCTCTCTCCCCTCCCTCGAGTTACAAAACAAGGCTAACGCGCAGTGCTTCCAGAGGCTGGGCTATCGCATGATCTTTCCTTCCAGCTCAACCTCATCAACTCGTGCCTGCAGTTCATCGCTAACGCGCTGTCGTGGTTCCTCTTATCCTGGTTTGGCCGCCGAACCATCTACCTCTGGGGCACAGCCACCAACATCGTGCTGCTCTTTTTGCTGGGCATCATCGCGTCGGTACCCCAGAATTCGGCCACCAACTATGCGATAGCCGTACTGGGCATTCTCATCTCCTTTGTCTTCGCCGGCACGCTCGGCCCCGTGTCCTACTCCATCATTTCTGAGACATCGTCGGTAAGGCTGCGTGCGTTGAGCACCGGCGTAGGCCGCGCTGCGTACTACGTCGCCGAGATTCCGATGATCTATCTGGCGTCGCAGCTCTTGAATCCCACGGGTTGGAATGTGGCTGGCAAGTGTGGTTATGTATGGGGGGGCACGGCCTGTGTGTGCTGGATGATGGCCTTCTTCTTCTTGCCTGAGTTGAAGCATCGAACGTATCGTGAGCTGGACATCTTGTTCAACCGCAGGGTTCCGGCCAGGAAGTTCAAGACGACAATCATCGATGTCAAGGATAACGAGTAGTGTGGCATGGTATGCCAAGTTGGCGGAAAGCTCAGATATCAAGTGCTTAACGATTTGCTTCTCGTTTTATATGAATGATTCTTCTTTGCGCCGCTCGCCCAGGATGCTTTGCCATGTGAGATGCATCGCTTCATTATCGGCCTTCTCATTCGCAAGGCCCATGGGCGGACAGGTCCAACAACGCCGCGATGGGAAGAGCAATGCTCAAAACATTTATTACACAAGGCAGACTACATGCATGGTGCTTCATCCCCGCTGCTGTGCCAACATCGATGTCCCGTCACGTGGATGAATATAGAAAAGCGCAACACCACATCTTTACATGGATTCATCATAACGCTCAGAGTTCAAATGTACGAT
This sequence comes from Aschersonia sp. MBC 735, assembly GCA_030783925.1. Taxonomy (NCBI): domain Eukaryota; kingdom Fungi; phylum Ascomycota; class Sordariomycetes; order Hypocreales; family Clavicipitaceae; genus Aschersonia; species Aschersonia sp. MBC 735. Next base: position 29,280 of record JARJRV010000566.1, on the reverse strand, counting down.
AGCCGCCTCGAGCGGCACAATAAATGCATTTGTAAACCGCCCGCAACCCAAGCAACGCTTCGCAACGAACGCTTATGCGTAAAGAAAACAAAGCCAAAAAAAAACGCCAGGTGAGACCAACATGAGACAGATGCTTTCGCTACACGACGCCGCCACCACCGTCAGATGAATTTGAAAAAGAATGCAACGTGCACTCCTCTAAATCCGGTACACAGTATCGTTTCCGCAGTTCGTCCACTAGTGGACCATAAGGATAATCGCTCGTCATGCTCTCGTGGTTGCAGCAAGGAGAGTGACGGAGGGGCAGCAGCCATTCGAAGATGTTGGTGCCCATGACCGACTTCCAGTTTTCCCAGAGACCGAGGTTCCATGGATTCTCGGCCGGCTCTGCACGGAGGATGGCGAAGGTGCGCGTAGCCCGGACGTCCCTCGACTTGGCTGCGTTTTCGGCCGGTGGTGTTGCTGGGCCATCTTGGGCGGGCGCTGACGAAACAGAGTGTTGGAGGGGGTATGTCACGGTTCGGAAATGGGGCGATGGTTGATGTTGGGACGGGATCCGAACGGCGAGTGTGAAGGTCTGCCGCGTGCGCAGCAAGTCGATGTTGGTGGTGTTTGTGAATATGAAGCGTGCGGCATGGAGGGTCATGCCGAATGCGAAAAGGCCAAAGAAGGCCGACAGCGCGAGCACTGCAATGGTCCAGCCGTCTGGTGGGTGCTGGTCGTTCTCGAGCTGCTGGTTTAGGCAGTACGCCGATGTAGAGAGACACAAGGTGCACAGACACGTCGTGTAGAAGACAAAGTGGCTGAAGAAGTTGAATGCTGTGGCGTCGGGGATGCAAATTATGAGCTTCCGATACCAATGTAACAATAGGATCTGGACTCACACGTTTCGGAGACCATGCCGCCTACCCAAGGGCACAGATGGTCCATCTTGCGGACGCAGCGCTCCAGCTCGCTGGAGTGATGAGCACGATCTGGCTTCCACTGCGCGCATGACGAGCACCATCTAGGGCGGCCGTCGGCCTCGCAGGCAAAGACATCCTTGCTGTAGAAGGCTTCGAGTCCGGGACTGTTTGGACTGAGGTCCGGGGCCGTGTATGGAAGACGACTTTCCAAATCCCGACGATTGCTCGATTTTGGTCCTTTTCGCTTCTCTCCGCGAGCCTCAGCCGCCGACGAGGGGTTGGCCTGGCCGAGCAAAGAGACAAGACCCGGGTCGCGCTGTATGGCGAAGAAGACGCGCGCATACGAAGCCAGGGCGGGGAGGAAGAGAAGGAAATACAGCGCCAGAAGCGCAGCGGTCAGGCCCGGTCGATGTCGTTCGCGGTACAGGTAGCGCACTGTTTGCGCAGGAATCAGCAGGGGGCATGTCACAACAAGACACGACAACAGAGTAGGCTCACCACACAGTTCGCCGACAAAGGCATAGGTGGCGAGCACGAAGGTGCAGGCAATGATGAGAGGAACAATGCGAGCTGTCCATCTCGTGGCGGTGCGGTTGCTGGCGACGTTTCGTGCCATGGGCCTGCAGAGAGCAAAAGCATTGGTCGAGATGCAGAGAGACGAGACGAGGCTGCACCAACAACAATAAATGACGATGTATTATTATTAGAGTCTGGTGGCTGGCGGGACCCACCAGCCACACTTTGGCTGTGGCTGCCCGTGTTCTTCCAAGGCGCGCGCCCAACGTTTCCGCTCGCAAGCAGAATCACGAGACTCTGACTTTTAGGGGACCCTGACAAGCTATTGTTGTGCCATCCTTGCCTCGACTATGCTTGATTGGCTGCTTGTACTGTCAGACGGGCCTCTCAGAGGACTGGACTGAAATCTACGTCCCGGGAGTAAGCAAGACAAGCCCCTCTCCAACTGCAGCCTCGCCTCGCCATGACTCCCAAGTTCTCACCGATGCCGCAGTTCAAACAGTCTCCTCTCCCTGGCTAGGCCCAGCAGTCAGCTGCCATGACAGACCTGGTCAGAGTGAGCCATCTGCGTCATTGATCAGCCGGACTAGCTCGCCAATCTGCTTCATTTCATGCCGGCCATCGCCATGCCCCGAGGTGCAGCAAGGAGACTGGTCCGTTGATGAGCATGACGACATAGTCCAGGGTGGAAAATTGTCTCAGCAAAGACCAGAAGGATTCCATACGGCACTTTACTTCGCCACATGCTCCCTCATTGTGGCTGTCCTCGGCCGAATCGAATGTTTGCAGCCCTGGTTTCACCCTTCATTGCTATCAGAAGTGTGGCCGTGCGGTCCCATGACAACTTCAACCCAGATTAACCTTTCAGGTCCGCAACCGGAGGGCGATTCCACTGATGGAACATTACCGTACTTGTCGAAACAGCGATCTAGGAGCTATCTGCTCTCTAGTCCTTCTAGGAGACTCGAAAGTGAGGCTGTTGTCATGGAACCTCGACCCGATAGCCAATGCCCAATGGAAAGGACGCCATTGGGCCAATGTGAGCGACTCTCGTCCGTGACCACACCTTCCTTGCTCCTACTGACCTTCATGAATCCGATATCGCACTCATCTGTGTCACATCCTCCTCGGCAGTCACGTAGCCAGATCGAGGCCAGGCTGATCCCCGGTTTCTGCGGGATGTCGTGACCGATGATGGCATCCGGGAAGTGTTGGCGGCCGCCGGTCACCAAGTTTCCATGCTAAGAATTGCATTTGTGAGGCTGCCATGAATCACTCAAATTGACACTGGAGCGAAACCTGGCGGCCCCTGACTTCATGGTCACAAGTACTGTTCCCGGTGTAGACTTTTAGCACACCGAACTCGGCGAGACTGGACAAGGTTGCGGAACGCCATGCTTCGCTCTCCCAATGGTCACGCGTTGAATGAGCGCCTTTCTTCTCCTTGCCATGTGTCTGTTTACTTTTTGCCAGTCCAATTGTAGAATGGTCGGTATATTCGTTTGTACCGAAATGTACATACTACGTTGCAGAGGACTTCCGGCATCGCCCTCGATTCCCAGGAAGTCATGAGAACACTCAACCCTTGCTGCGTAGTCGAAGGAAGCGCTTCCATTCGTTACAATAGGTCGGTAACCGCCTCGTTTCCAATGAAACCTTGGCCCTCGTTCTCACCAGATTGTCCTGTTATAAAAATCCCACGCTTCTCCCGACTTTACTATGCTTCCTCCTCATCACTGTTTCCTCGCAATTCATTTGTGATCTATGCAGACCAGCAAAGTTCAAAGCAAAACAAAGTCGTCACAGGGAAAACAAAACCAGCAAGACTCCAACGTACAGCAACCTTCCAAGCAAAGGAAATTACCTTCAAATCCTTCAACTGTTGTCCGAACCTCACGTTGCACCAGACCAAAAACTCCTGAAGCAGGTTCCGCAACCAACATGAACGCCACAAATGAGATGAGCTGGAACTGCCACATGTGTTGCCGAGGAGTGTGGCTGGTGGCTACAACACCGATGTGCCTCGAATGCGATCACCGGCGCTGCCCAGAGTGTCACGTTTCTCGAGACGTAGTGGCAGGGAGTGTCTAGTATAGGACAGCAATTCGCAAGTCAGAGTAGTCGCAGAGGTGCTCTCGTACTCCAGGCATCATTAAGCGGTCAAAGTCTCGATGCCTCAGCAGGCATTGAAGCGGTCAACTTGAGCTCGGCAAGACTATGTTTTGTTTTCTCCCCTCACCCTCACTTCTTTTATTTCCGGAAGACTCATACTACATTTCATCTATACGACGCTACACTCTTTCGTTTGCCTTGACTTCGGATTGATGAATTACAGCACGGCGAAGCGACTCTCCTTCCGTGGCCCCAGGGGCCGTCCGTATAACACTACATTTCTACGCAGTCTTCTTGTAACGCAAGGACGTGGCTCAGGCTTGGACATTGTAATTCTGACTGTATGATTGGAGAACGCGACGAAGGGCCTCGGACGGCTAGGAATGTTGGAGGACTTATTGATTTTCATGTTCTGCTAGCAAACAATCATAGCACAGTACCACAATCTTGTATTAGATTGATGCTTCGCCTTTCCCAAATCCTTGGATGATTCCGACATGCATGCTTACGTGACCCGAAAACAATCGAAGCAAAGGGACAAGAAGGGATAAGAAAGGTCAATAGACTTGAGGAGAGATGGTGCAAGTATTGGAGCTAGCCAGACTTGGGCAATGAATTGAGACTTGAAAGGGCTAATCACTTTGAATGTTGAAAGAGAAGGTAATCATGATCGGTGTGGCCTTGCGGCAGGGATTTTCAGTTTATCGCCGGCCCAGCCACCTGAAAACATATGTTTGCCGACGCCAATGTGACCAGGGGTAAGACATACGGACTAGCGACTTGCAAGCTGACCGCCAAAGCCCTGTTAAATCACCGATCTCCGCGGTCCGAATGGATCTATCGACACGCCGACAGATTCGGCACCTTTCAGCCCAAGAAGGCGAGCAGGCAGCGCTACGAAATGCTCGATCTGATAGGCTGCCGGATGGCTCTGCTCATGCAGCAAGGTCTAGCGGCACGCGGAAAGACCAAAAGCTCCCGAGATATAATTGATTTGTAGACGGCATATCTTGTGGCTACTGATGTATGTGCGCCACGCCCGGCGGGCGCCCGGGTCATCCCGCCCCCTTGTGAGGGGGCGAGAAAAGAGAGTTTTCTCTCCCGGGGCACGTACGAATGCATCATCCAAAGATACTGTGGCAGGAGCGAAACGGTCAAGAGTCTTGGACTAATTCAGCGTCTGCCGAGAACGAGCAGCGACGATCATTAACTCCATTGACCGAAAATCTTCGGCACCGCGTCTGCGGGGCAAGAAGTTCGTCACCTTGCCTTTCGTGATGCAGGCTTGCTGATCTATCGCAGCGCCAAATTGCGGTGAATGGTTTTGCTATCTTTTCTTTTGGTCGGGGAAACAGATGCAGCTTGGACGAGATGTGCGGCCATCACTTCAGCCGAAGACGCGCGGTCAATATTCACAGATTTGCATGTCAAAAGGTCTTGCTGCAGCCTTTGGAACAAAGAACGGCAGATGACGTATGCGCGCAGAGGATATATGCTGCCTCCAACTATGTCATGCCGGAAGAATAGATAAGGTTCCGGCGAGGAACAGGACGGGCGCACTAGCATTCCTGGCATGCCGCCACGAGAGGAGGATGAGGAAGCCGAGGGGCTCGGATGTGACAAGATTTCCCCCTCACGGACACACGGGCTGCCTGATCCGACACCCGGGCTCTTGCCACACTCAGTGTCAACGGCAAGTCAGGATCAGATAGGTGTATCCTCTACACCTCGGGATCGTCCAAAGACAAAAGGAAAAGGGCAAGTGAGGAAACGCCAAGAGATATGAGAGCACACCGGGATCCGCGTAGGCGTTTGGGGAAAATGCGCTAGTGTACGGTTTGAGTAGCACGAGAACGGTCTGGAGGCGGGGGAAACTGAGACTAAACGGCTTTCATGGTTGCATGACCAAGGAGGAGCAGCCATCAGTTGCACCCGGGAGCCACGGTCCGCCGCCAACAAAACGTGGCTGGCAAGTCGTCTCAAGGACTTGTGGCCCCGTGAGGAAACAACAGAGCAGAAGACGTCCTATCGTGCGAACAGCCCCCATTCCTGCATCTTGGCTGATCTGTTTGTTTGCTAGATGACCGACGCAGCGGCTGAACGGCACTTTGCATCGGCCTCCAACGCATCCGCCGGACTACTGCAGTATTGTCTTGCAACAATACCTTTCGATCCTTCTAGTTTGAGAATCCGATAGGTCGACCGATCACACCGCTGTTTTTCGATTTGCCTGCTTTCGGTAGATATCGATCAGACGTGGCTGTCAATCGGGGAATTTTTTTGCTTTTGCCAAGAGATCTTCATGCAGACTCCAATGGCTCAGATGGTCCATCTCCGAAGTCGAGCGAGAAAACTATCAACAAACCCAGGGTGTGAGCGGAGACCATCTCGATAGACTTGTTGTCGCCTTCTGTAAGGGTGCAGGGGGGCACAAATGCGGCAATGAGTGACACCTCTGATCGTCTTGGAAGACAGCCTCGATCTGTGCTGATTGGTTTGTTCCGATTCATCGCTGAGAGAGGAAGTATCGGAGGATGGCTGGCTCCTATGAGCAGCCCGGACGAGGCTCCTAGTGTGGAGGCAATTCTGCATGTCTTGCTTGCCTTCTTTGCCATTGCTCGCTGGACCGGGCAGGGCTTGGAGGTTGCCACCGCTGGGATATCGAATGAGGACGAAAGCTTGATAGTGGGGAAATAGAGATCGCTGAGAGAAGCACCTGGACCATCGACAGCATACGCAAACAGCATCTTGAAGCTTAAATACCCGTCCTGGACCCCCGAGTTGAAAATAAATAAATTTGTCTGGTGATATTTCAAGTCATAGTTCACTTGGCAGCAAAGTCTGCCGCTTTCCTCAAACTTTTTGCCGTTTCAGACTCCAATCTTCTCCCATTTCTTTTGCCTCAACCTACATGGTTTCCTTTCAGGGAGGCTCATGACAAGCAGGTGAACTATTCAGTGAGAATTGGTGAGTGAGGGCGTTCTTTATCCCCGTGCTGCTCTAGGCCTTGTCACTACTGCTGGCCATTGACATGCTGTGACGTTTGCTAATCAGCTATTAGAAGCACTAGTCAGACATGTCCGCACGACACAACAAGTATTCAAACTTCAAATCACCCTCGTCGCAGCAGCCTGACTGCCGCGAAGACGGGCAAGATGGGCCCCAATTTTCCCCTAGAGATGCCCAAGACACTTTGAAACCCCTTCGTCTGTCAAGTGGACAACTTTGGCTCGACGGGAGACGTCAGCAGCTCGAAGGAGAAATCCACTGGCTGAAACTCTACTATGATCGGGCATGCCACCTATGTGGTACGGAAGAACCAATGCCAGCCCTGGCTCGTGCCCTGGCTCGTCAACTCAGGAACCAACGTCATGAGCTAAGCACTCTCGAAATGGACTGGGCCATTCATGGCGAACGTTTGTATGAAGAAGACCAGTCCATGACCAGGCAACGTGAGGAATGGGAGGATCAGGCCACCAAAAGCGCTCGTTCGCTGCAGCCAACCCAAATTGGCAACAACAAGAAGCCTTGTGATACTTTGCCCATGGAACAGGTGACTGCTTCCGTTGACGAGCTCTCCGATGCATCAGACACATCGGAAGCTTCCACGCAAGATGAAGAACTCTATACGCCGCCTGAAACGGGTGATGATGGGGTCGTAGCCGCCGTCGAACAGGAAGCTGGTCCGTACAATCTCAGACGGTCGGGGCGCAAGCCCGTACAGCATGACGCTGGACCGGAAGGGCAAACTCCCGCGAAGACGGCTACTACCAACGCCACCAAAAAGCCCCCTCGAGACCCCGCGAGGGAGCTGCCCCCCGAAGAGGTGGACGTCCTTTGCGCTGTTCCACCCATCGCAAACAACGACACCATCAACTTCAATGACCTCTACCAAGACGGACAGATCAAGCGTGCCTGCGAGCTGTTGGAGGTCCCTGAGTCGGATGGCGAACCTTGTGTCTATTACTGTCACGATCACAAGGTACTTTTTCGTGGCAAAATGTCACGTTCGTCATGCAAGAAACACCTGAAAGACTTCCACCCGAAGTCTGCGCAAGGCGATTTAAGTTCGTATTGCCTCCGCATCGTCAATTACAATCCAGACGACTTGGACCACTACAAGGAATCGGTGCGGAGCCTTTACGACCTTGGGAAATTGCCCGCGAGACGCAGTCACCGATTTATACGACCTCAGATGTCTGTAGTTCCTAACAAGAACATGAAGATAAAGAAGTCATCTGCCGCCAGGAAGCCAGCCAACAGCCGGATGCGCCAGCAGCAGCAGGAAGAGGAGTCAGAGGAAGAGGAGGAAGAGGAGGAAGAGGAGCCAGAGGAGGAGGAGGAGGAGGAGGAGGAGGAGGAGCAGCGCGACACGATGTTATCTGCAACCCTCAGCCCAATCAGGCCGCTCGCTGGCAAGATCTATCTGGCGAATTGGGACGACTCCACCAGCTATGCAGTGATGGTACTACCGTATGGCTCGCTGCGATCTGTCGGCCTCCGGGGCTCGCTCATGCACACGGATCTCTTGAGTCAAGGCAGGCGACCATCTCACGGTCGCGACCCTGAAACAGGGGCTTACATCTGGAGCAAAGGCTATGAAGATGGTGGATCTAGGGAGCTCGAACGCGAATATCCTGTCATTTGGTTCAACACTCAAGACTTCCCGACTAGCGCCTCCTTTGGCTGGGTGGAAGCTCGACGTCTTCGCAGTTTCGACGCACTGGATAGGAGCGTTCCGTACTTGAAGCAGATACGGGAACATGTCAGTAAGAACTATGAGAAGGACTTGCTTCTACTTCCCCACGGTGAGTGCAATACCTGAAAAGAGAAGGGGGGCGACTGTTTTCTCTTTCTTTTTTTTCCCACTCCTGTCCGTTTCCAGACTGATCGTAACATGGCAGACTCTGAACCTGATGAGCCCAGCGTTCCTACTGTAAGGAACGGTTTCTGTGAGATGCTCGATGCGTATTTCGCAGACACGGTTAGCCGAGTTGACGCATTTCTTGACGATCCAGCCGGCCGATTCGACACGCATTCAGTGATTTCGGCTGGCGTGGACTCGTCAGATGATGACTCCGCGATGAATGACGACAGCAATGAGGTTCCTGGCGGACAGGTTTTTGAAGATTATGATCTCTGCTCGCCTACTCCAATGGATCGGAGCCAGCACGCAGACTCACCGGCGCACCAGTTGTCCTCCTCTCCTGATCAAGTTACGGCCGGCTCGCAAGCTCTGCCCATCAATCTGGATGATGAGCCTGACGATGACGACAAGCTCCAACGTCCCTCTATGTACACCGCCGCCATGAGCGCTTGTGGTTCTCAGGATTCCATGGTCACCGATGATGATGACTACAAGAGGCCTCAACGTCATTCCATGCACGATGCCGCCATGAGCGCTGTTGATTCTATAAACTTGGCCGTGAATTCCGAAGATAAAAATGACAGGCTCCGTCATCCTTCCATGTCCACCGCCGCCATCAGCGCTGGTGGTTCTCAAGATTCCATGGCCATGGACTTCGGTGATAATAACAACAGGCTCCAAAATTCTCCTATATCCGCCGCCGCCTTTAGCGCTGTTGGTGCTCAAGATTCCATGGCCACGGATGTCGATGATGACGGCATGCATCAACGTCACCCCAATGACAACGCCGTCGTTGGCGCTTTGGGTCCTATCAACTTGACCGCGGGTTTCGAAGATGATAATGACAGGCTGCGTCATCCTTCCATATCCGCCGCCTCGGCACATGACATGACAACAGCAGTCGATCGCGAGTATGACATTGTCATGGCATCGGAAGTACGCGACTTTCCAGCCATCGTATCAAGTGTTCCACGTAGCACTGAGCTGCCGCCGCTGCCCGCACCTCACACAATCGCAAGCGAGCTGGATACCTGGACGTCAATAGAAGCACCGCAAATTCCAATGACTGGGCGCTTCGTCAACAATAACGGTGAGATATACAATGACTATACTGTTGACATCTTGCACAATGTGGGCTTTGAGGTTATTATGGCGGGTCTGGGTGAGCCGTGGTGATGGATTATCGCGTGAGAGAATGGTCAATAACTTTGATTTATGTTTTGTCTTCTTCAATGAGGGAAAGGCGGGGGGATTAATCAACAAAAGAAGAAGAAAAACATAGCTAGTGTACGCGCTTGTTCGACATGATGATGAAGCGATGGGTCTGCTCATCGATACGGCCAACTCGTTTATATTAGGGCTTTCGCCTTGCGAAATGCCACGAAGTACGCAACCAACCTTGAATAGCCACTTTGACGGTTTCATGACCCGTGACTTGATGACTTGAAGACTGTCTTGTTCACAACGCGCACGCGAAGACTATCATGGGTAAATGCAGCCCTGAGGCAAATCAGAGAGCGTGCTCCGTTGCCCTGATCTTTGGGCTGGAGTGCACTCAGCGCTGGAGCACTGCTGCCATCTCCCAATGGACGCTCGATCTTTGTACACCCCACGGAGTGTCTGACTTTTTTGTCGCTTACATGCCGTGCCATATGTTGAGGTACCTGCGGCGAAGGGCGCGCAGCTTGCCAGCGTGATAGCTAGAAGTCTCAGAGGCATCGTCTGCATCAAGCTGTTGCCAGCCACTATTGGGAGAGGCATCGTGCGGTGACCAGGAGGGCGGAGAAGGAGCAAAGACTTGCTTGGAAACATGGGTTTTGTATCAATCGCCATAAGATCCTTTGGCACACTTGGTCACCCATTTCTTGGCTTGACGTGTCGTGTTGAAGAAGATGTGGCGCGGACGCGATGCGAACAAGGAAAGTATTTGTTTGTCTAGGGCAATCAGCCAGCCAACCACTACAACTTCACCACTTCAAAGGTCTTGACAAGTTCAGAGTGAAGACAAGCTGCTGCTGTTTCCAAGAGGATCCAGGACTTGTGTGAATACAGTCCTGCTCGAAACACATTCTGGTGTGGTGAATAAGTTTATGATCCCTCTGGCTGCTTTTGAAGCAATGGATCTCTGGTTTCATCGTGCCCGGTAGCTGCGCAAAGCTTCAGCAGTAGGAGGAAGTACTCCGTCGCAGGGTCTGGCTGTTCTCCCGGAGAAATATGGGCACAGTGCTTCCATCTGGTTTGAGAAGCAAAAGACCTTATTTCCTCCCACATCACTTAATCACGTTTGTTTCTACTCATTCCGATACAGCGCAGCTAGAAAAGCTTCTCGTGTGACGAATCCGAAGAAAGGTTTCTAGCATTCAAGTTCGAGCAAGACTCGCTGTTGCTCAAGCATCCTGGCTGATGGAGAAGTCCACGATTCCCAATTCACATGCAACAGCGACGCGGAAGGTGTCGTACTGATACGTGTTCAGAGCCATCACCTCAGCAAAGAGCTCATATTCGCGGGGCCTTTTTCGAAGGAGGAACACTGTGATGCTCGACTCTACCATCACTCAGCATTTTTACGAACGGAGAACGAAACGATCGATAATTCATTCGGAGAACCCAAGAGTTTCTTCGCTCTTGAAAGGCTCAAGCGCAGCAAACTGTGCGCTTGCTATCCAGGGTTATGACTTAGTCCTCAGCAAAGATACTACCATTTTTTTTGGTACCAAACCTGGGATGGAACTTCACACTCCCGAGCAAGGCAACTATGGTTTCAAACTATTGATGCTTGGCGTTTGTATTCCTAGTGAGGGTCTGTACTCATGAGAAGGTGTGCGAAAGCTTTCAAAGCTGTTCTACTTCAAAGACATCTGAGGAGAGTAGCATTCTGCCGACTTCATCCTTCGAGGGGCAAAGGTCGATCCCACTCACATCGTTCTGGCCAGCAAACACGAGCACAAGGGTTTTATCACGCGTCTCCGAGGTCGGGAAGATCTTCTGCCTCCAGTGTTATGGCCATGGGCGTGTGTCTTAATGCAACCTTTTGACTCGTTTAGTAGCATTGATCTGGTCGGCATACAATGAACCACGGAAATTTATATATAATGGTGATTGCATGTAAATGAGTCAGGCAAGTGTATATGGAAGTGCCACTTATAAAGATTGAGGCCCCGGAAAGGCGAAGCGGGAATATCGACCCTGTGGTTTCATGAGGGGAACTTCCTAGCTTAGGTCACCTCCGCATGGGGTCAACGCAGCAGCACTTGTCCTCTCAGCCTATCGTAGAAAGTTTTCCCGTACTCCATAGATTGACGAGCACGTTGATATATACCCATTGCGGAGCGCCGATAATGGGCAACTGCGTGTCTCATGTCCGGGATTGAGGCAGACTCTCTGAACCCCGGATTGAAGGCCACTCGTGTCAACGATGATGAAGGTCACGTCAGGGGAGACTGATGAAAAGTGCACCTTTCAATTCATCAAGCACATCGTCCGCGACACATGAGTCATGATGCTTTGTCTACTCGCTTACAAAACCAGGGTTGTAGGCCATCCGCAACCACAACAAAGGTCATATCGGAGAGAGCCACTGATGAGGTGCACTTTTCTTGATTGTTTTAAGCAGATGAACCGCGGGACACGAACACCCGAGCTCCATCTAATCGACGTGGTACATCGATACACTTCCGATAGCAACCGCCTGCAGGGTCCGACTAGGCTTTACGAGGGTCTCCGCCAGCCGACGATACAACAGTGATGGCGCGTGGCGACCCTAATCAGCCGTGTCCACGTTCGATGCTCCTCTTGTCCGTCAACTCTTGCAGACAAGACTCAGTCCGTGGACTCTGTTGGCAAGACTCAGAATGTGAACTCTGCAGACGAGGTTTCGTCCGTGAACTCTCGCAGACAAGACTCAGCCCGACAATGAGTGACACTAGTAATTTCACTACTCTGGCCATTCTAATGAGACCCGGGATTTTATCTCTGGCCGTATTCTCTTGGTTGTCGCTAGCCGTAGTGCTCTCAGCCACGGTACCCTGGTTCACGACTCAGTCCGCGAACTCTTGCAGACAAGACTCAGTCCAATTATGGAGGACACCGTTAATCTCACTACTTTGGCAGTTCAGATGCGACCCCAGACTCATCACACGCTATATCTGAGACCGTGTTCCTTTCATTATCGCGAGCCGTCGTGCTCCGTGAGCTGTTGCAGAGACTCAGTCCAAGGATAAACGACACCAGCAATCTCACTACTCTGGCCGTTCTGATGCATCAAACGCCACATCTCAGGCCTTTATTCCCTCCATCATTGCGAGCCAAACGTTATCCCAATAGACCACCTGCAATGAACACGCACAGTACGGCCACACGACGTAAAGCATTATTTCTTGGCGCAATTCAGCGCTGTCCTGGTCCTCCAACTGCGGCAAGGTGACGAAATACGTCCTGCACCACTCGATACCATTGGCTTGCTACCGCAGTGAAGTGGAAACCCATCGTCGGCGGCATCCACCTCGTGATGACGACCAGTTGACAGTCGCAGCTATGGCAAAGCCTCCCATGCGTCACGGCCACATGAACGTACACCAGAGCCAACACGCCGCAAACATGTACCTATAGCCATCATTCACATGGTGCACAAACGCCACCGCGGCCATGACCACACCGTACCAGTCAGACACAGCAACACGGCCATAGAAAGACTGTCCATCGAATGACTGCCAACCCCCCATCACCGTGACCGCTGCGGCCATCCACTGCATACTACCGAAGCAAGCTCGAGGGGGAGGGGGGGGGGGGCCAATCCTCGTCACCAAAATGCCCGACAAAAGAAACCAGACACCGTCTGCACATGTGTTGTATTCCTTCCGTTGTGGCAGACATATTCTACGGAAGTGGGTGTCCAGTCGTGTTGAGACTCGCTCTCTACTGTACAAGCCGGATGGCAGCATTAGCCCTCGCTTTGGGCGAGAGTTTGATGATGCGGCGTGGAGAGGCCAGGGTCGACGGGCGCGGGATCTGATCGGGAGCGACGCGCTTGCGCGTTCCGGGCGAGATGCTGCTTTTCTCGCCCTTCTTCCTTCGTTTGCCTGTCGCGGACACAATGGTGATGCTCGACGCCTGTGACGATGCGTGCTTGAGGCGCCCGCCTGATCCGGAAGATTCGTTGGCTCCCTTTTTCTGTGTCAGCTTGGACATGGTCGACTTCTTGACGGTTGTTGCGGTGCTGCCGGCGCGGCGTTTCACGACAGCCGACGACTTCTTAGTAGTGACGGTCTTCTTCGCACCATTTGCGCGAGCTGCTTTTTTCCCCGTGAGACCAAGTGACGAAACGACCTTCTTGGTAGTGACTGTCTTCTTCGCACCAGTTGCTGCTGCCTTTCTGCCCGTGGGACCAAGCGACGAAACGCCCTTCTTGGTAGCTGCCATCTTCTTCGCTCCAGCTGCGGCTGCTTGTCCCCCCGCCAGATTAAGCGACGACACGCCCCTCTTAGCAGTGACCGTTTTCTTGGCACCAGCTGCTGCGAGAGTCTTCCCCCCGGTGAGACCAAGCGACGACACGCCCTTCTTGAGCGCCGATGCCGCGCCCTTGGCCGCCTTGAGGCTCACGTTGGATATCGATCGCTTCAGACCCGTCGCGGTCGCGATCTTGCGCTTCTTGGCCGCCGGCCCGGTCTTGGTCTCCTTGTCGCCGCCAATGAGTTCCTTGAGCTTGCGCTTGCCGGCCTTGACTGCCGCCTTGACCACCTTCTTGAGGTCCGTCTTTGCGGGCTTCACGTCGCGGGATTTGGGTCCCAAAACACCCCGGCAGTTGCTCTCGCCGCATAGGCAGCTCTGCACATTCTTGGCCGAGAATGGGTCGAAGTTGTAGTCGTACGTCAGCTCGTCTCCGGTCGTGATGGGCCGGTCGCCCGCGAAGAGAGCCATCCGCGGCTGTCCGGACACGATCCACTTGATCATTCGACAATTTGGATTGCAGCTGTGGTTGACGAAACGGGCGATGCTGCCCGTGGTGGCATCGATGATCATGTTCTGATCAAAGCTCATCAGGTAGTAGCACTTGATGAAAGATTCGTGTTAGAAGAAAAGGAACAATCCTGAATACAAAAGACGTGGAATAGGGATCCGGACGGGAATGAAAAGCCACGTCGTGACGAGGTGATAAATCTCACCTCATTGTTCTTGTACTCCTCGTTCATACGGCGTTCGCATTCCTCCTCGGTGATAATTTCTCCCGTGTACTCCATGATGATTTGGTTCGGCTTGAAACAACGGTTACTGCGGACGCCGTAGCCGCGATCCGACGTCTTGATGACTTCCACACCGACTCTGTACTTGCCGCCCTTGGCTCGACGGACCGCCAAGTCGGCGAATGAGCGATTCGTGCAGAGGCTTTTGCCCACATTGCAATTGCCATCGTCGCACTCATAGAGCATGATCCTGTTCTGACAATTGTCGCCACATCCGTCCTCGGGCTTGCACACGCACTTGGAAACGTCATGCAAGTGAGGCATCTTGCGCCAGTAGTCTTTGGAGTCCCCGATGAAGCGGTCTGTTGAGAAACACCAAAGCAGTTAGCCAAATGCACACATGTATCCGGCGAACTACACCATTCTTTTGCTTCCTTCTCTTGGTGACGTCTCGTTTCCCCTTTTCCTATTCTTCTCTGTGTGCCAACTCATTTGACAGACACGTCGACGGGTGGAACGTCCTCAAGGCAGTGTCAGGCAGGGCATGTCTCACTTTTGGTCATTTTCTTCCATTCGTCTGGCTTCGGCTGGCCAGGCGGCATCGGGTTGCAGACGTGATAAGGAAGCTTGAAATCCCGACCGGCGACGAGCGTGCGAAGGCCCATGTAAATTGGAGGCGGCATAATCTTGTTGACGCAGCTCTTGGAATGCGCCAGTTCCGGAAGACTGGCAAGGACCTTTTTCTTCTCTCCCACGGTCAAGCCTTTCAGCGCGTCGAAGGGCATATCTTGACCGGCATACAACCCCTTGACCAGATACTTCTTTTCGCGTCTCTTTCGCGTGTTGGTGACGGGCTCCTGCACCTGCAACGGCACCTCGACCTTGTCGTCCGCATCGGCCACTGCTTGGTTCTGGGCTCCCTCATCCTTGGTCCGTCTGCGGGGAGGCTCGGGAGAAGGCGCGTCGGGGTCGACGTATTTGCCGTTGGACCACACGGTATGCAGCACGGGACGATCGTCGACGCCAGAAAACTCATTGGTGTCCTGCAGGCGTTTCAATTCGCGCAGCAGCTTGGGGTTCTTTCTTGTCGCGCTTTTACGGCCCTTGTTGCCCATGCTGGTCACTTTCGCGGCCATGGACGACACGCCAGAGAGGCGGGACGAGGTGCGCAAAGGTCGTGGCGAGGCAGCCCTCGTCTGCCGACGCGTGCGCGGGGAATGGAGATTCGTCGACGGAGACCAGAGCAGGTGCAACGCGTCGGAGCCATGATTGGACGTCTCGAACTCGTCCGAGGTGCCCTCTATGCTGCCGACCAGGGTGTCCCCAGAGATGGTGCGTCGACGCTTCTCGGCCTGGACGTATCCCCTCGCGCGTCGTCTACCGTGACGGTCCGTGCCGCTCAACCTGGCGAGGTTGTAGACGGGTTCCGAGACTCGTGTTCGCTTGGGTCGGTGTCGAGAGGGTGGCGACTCGGACGGCGTGGGCTCCTGGATTTCGAGCGGAGCGGCATGCATGGCGCCGGTGGCCACGGTGATGACATCGTGTTTCGACGTGTCCGAGAGCTGGCTCTCCGTGTCGGCAACGGTTGTAGGCGGAGTCGAGCCTGAAGACGCGGGTGTGGACGAGGCGTCGGTCGCGGGGGCCGAGAAGATGCTGTCGACGAACAAAGACATGGCGGCCAGACGACGTGCACGCCTGTGCGTTTGTCGCGATCGACAGACGTGGCCAGCAGCAATTTGGTGGTGGAAACGACTGTCAGAAAGGGGGGGGGGCACGGCGATGCGGATGATGATGTTGGGAAGAAGTTGGGTTGGGAATTGGCGAGGTGTGGGAGAAGGAAAGTGGAAGGAAGTGGTTCCGGCCTACCTCTCTCCCTCACACACTCAACACGCACGCACGCCAGCCAACGCTCCTCTCTTCTCTGTGCGTGTGTGTCGTTGGTGGCGGGTATCGGGCTGACAACAGATTAACGCGCCTTGGCTACCTTGGGGAGGGACCGGACTTGTTCAATGCATCGGCCCCTGGCATTGGCCGTGCTCCAGATAGTCCGTGTGCGTGCGGTAAGAGCTGTTGGCTCCAATATCAACATGTAGCCGTTTCTTGACGGACTGTCCCCCCTTCACATCCTTGGATTTTCAGGCAAGAATCGTGTCTCGTGCTCGCTCGCCTTGGCCAACTCTGGACAGAACCAGGACAAGGGTTCTGTGCGTGACTGCCCTCACGGTGAAAGCGGAAACCGAGGCCGGAATTAAACGACAAGTAAACCTACTTAAGTACTTTAAGTTGCCTGGACGTGCCCTGCGTCCCACCGCAAAAAGCCCTTCTGCGCCCATCTCTTGGGACCTAAAAAGGCCACGGGAAAGAAACTTTGGCCAAACGGGTCGAGTTGCGGGAAAAGAGACGGGAAAAAACACGAGAAGCGCAAAAGCCTGAACTACTGGCCTGCTACAAATTGAAACAAGTTTGCAGAATCGAGCCGTCGGATGCGGAACAGCAAAACGAAGGGTCATGGAGGACCGTTCAGTGATTCTATGCGCGTGTCTCACCTCGTTTCAGCGCCCGAGCATCTCCAGCTCAGAACACGCCGTGATGGTCCGTACCTAAGCGTCACAATCACAGCTCATGGTGAGACTGTTGCCATCAGGCAGAATGGCTGCAGCGTCAGGGGCTCACCACAGTTGAGGCCTTTGATCCGCCCCCAAGCTGAAGCCGTGAATTCAGGAATCTCGTCGGAAGTACGGAAAAGGAATGGGACGGCCCAGCCGTCGCCACACGTGTCATCTATCGACGCGAGCTGGCGAGCTCCTGATTGCTTGGACTGTCCACACCATTCTGTGTGATTGCTGTCAGGATTCGGCCTTATTAGTTGCCAGCTGAGAGATGCAGCCCCCATCCCTTCTGGAGCCTTGGGGACCATCAGGCTGCAGAATGTCTCGGGTCCATTCGATATACCCCCGACATGATTGATCATAACAAACAGATAAAGATTACGACCGGAGTACACCCTAGCGAGCCTCGTATGGACCATGGCAAGGATTCCAGGATTTTGGCCGAAAACGTCACGCATGCCTTTCTTTGCCTTGTCAAACACCACCAAGGCTCAAGTAGAATCATGTTGAGTTTCGTGGGTAGAACTTGCTACGAAAATACAGACTTTGGTTCGGATTTCGTTGGCATCACCCGTGGCCTGCAGTCCGTCATGGCACGTGGGCCCGCTTGCCAACCACTTTAGCCTCTGAAGCCCGAATTCGAGGCCGAAAACTCGTCATCTCCTGGGACAGACGTCCGAGGAGAGCGCGAAAGGACTCACCTTGACTCCTTTTTTCCACATGTCGACACGCCAAGTCCAAACGAGGGCTTGCCTCGCCGAGCCTTCTATGATACCACACGCCAAGCGAGCTGACCGGTCCGGCCAGAACTGCCCGAATGTGACCATCTTCATCATGACGTCTTCACAGTAGTTTGCACGGTACGCTCCTTGCAGGACAAATTTCGACGATCAGCCGGCCAACGATGCCCCGCGGGCTGCCAAACGAGCCAGAGCCAGGTGTGGAGGCTTGCACCTCAAGCTTTGATCAGGTACAAGGTACACACCTCGCCAACTTCTATTCATGCCACTCCTAAGGCTTTTTCAAGACTAGAACGAAAAAAACAAAAACAAAAAAAAACCGACCGAATGTAAGGACGGTACAATCAAAGGGGGTATTCACTCGGCCCGGACACCTTCATCGCTATCGTTCACCACATGAAAACCATGGACAAAAGGGAAAGGCAGTCGTGCCGTCATCTGGCATAACAGACGATGGGGGCTGAACTGCAGGCGCACAGAGAAGCCCCCGGCGTTTGTCACGACACGCACGAACTTAAGGCGTCGCCTCCTTGTCCACCGCCTCGGCCACCACGGCCTTGGCATTGCTGTCATGCTCAAGTGAGGCAGTGGCAGCGTTGTCGTGAGCATCTTGACTTGTCTCGACAGCCGCCGACTCGACAGGCTGGGGTGCGGGGTGAGCGGCGGCAGGAGCAACTGCGGCGCCCGACACGACCTCTGCCTTTTCCTCCTCTGCCTTGGGCTTCGTGTCGGCCAGCTTCACGGTTTCGGCCTCCTTCACACTCGGGCCTTGCCCTCCGTACTCTTTCGGCAGAGACGCGGATATTCCCTTCAATTCAGTGGCGAGAGTGGTACCAGATGCCATTGGATGGAACTTGCGCAGAGTGGCCGGAGCAAGAAAAAGCTTCATGACGCCGAACATCCAGCCCATGATGGCGGGCACATTTACAAAGTATTTGTGGGCAAGCAACTCTGGGTATGCCATGGAGAAAGTCTCAATCGTCTCCTTGCTGGCCGCCTTGACGGCCGGGTCCATGCGGAAGAAGCTGACGGACAAATAGTCATGAACTTGAAGCATTTGGTATACGTCTGGACCGTCTTCGGCCAGAGGCTCCTTTATCTCACCGAGCCGAAGCTTCTGGACGCCAAGCTCCATGAGGGCCGCACGCCAGCGAATGAATCTGCAATTTCCCTCGTCAGCAGGCTCTACTGGCATCAGCTTCAGCAGCGAGGTGGGAAACCCACTCTTGGACGTTGCCAAAGGTGGTTTTGTTATCCTTGACGGCGCCATAGATATTCCAGGTGATGACAGTCTCCTTGCCGGCTTCGTCTTTGTGTACGGTGACATATCCCACGTCGCCAAATTTTGCGCGGTCGAACGTCTCGGTCACCAGCTTGGCAGGCTGCACCCTCTTGCGCCACTCCAGGGCAGAGATGAGCTGCTTCTCGGCGGCCGCCACATCGTTGTTATTGGCCCTCAGGAACTTGAGCAAAACGACCTGCGTCGGCGCGTGGCTTGAAGGCGACAGCTCGACGCCCCACATCTCCTTGTGGCCTGCCTTTTGCGTGATCTGGGCGAGGCGGGAAGTCAATTTGCTGAGGGGGGTTTCGGCACCAGAGGGGCCCGAGGCGACGGCGGCTGCCTCTTTGGGAGCCTGGGGAGCCGTCGGCGCCTCAGCAGGAGGGGAGATATCTGGCTGTTTTTCGGCAGACATGGTGATGTTGTTGTCAATGGGAACCCTTCACTCTCAAAGTTGGTGGGATGAGGCCAGAAAGCGTCAGAGATTTGTGAACGCCGGAACGAGTCTGAGGAGGATGCACCGACAAAAGACGAGATGGATCGTGAATACAATAGCTGATTGTTGGAGCGGCGAGAAATCCCGACGCCGGCAGCAAACAATGTCCCTGGAAGGTGAATTGCAAGAAACAGCGGCAAAAGTTGTCGACTCGTGTTCTCAAGCCAGAAAGCTGTGGTGGGGCAGCAGCAGCACGCAGTTGACCCTGGACAGGGCCGGTGGGGCCCGCGGCACCTGCTGCCCCTCGGTGCCAATCCGTTTCCTTTT
This sequence comes from Aschersonia sp. MBC 735, assembly GCA_030783925.1. Taxonomy (NCBI): domain Eukaryota; kingdom Fungi; phylum Ascomycota; class Sordariomycetes; order Hypocreales; family Clavicipitaceae; genus Aschersonia; species Aschersonia sp. MBC 735. The sequence continues at coordinate 9,310 of JARJRV010000566.1, read as the reverse complement.
GCCTGCCTTACCATAAAGAATGCTGCCAGGTCACGACTAGCCCCTCTCATTCGCCCTGCGAGATGCATGAAAAGAGAGGGAAGAGAGAGGGAGGTAAGGAGGGAGAAATCGATCAGTGGCATCTGCCGTCATGCCCATCGTCCTTCAGCACCGCCCCGAGTCCCTCCAAACGAAAGAGTGGGAAGAACGGCACGGATTCTTCAGCGTTGTCATCGTTGATCGGCGTGCTTTATTATGTTGGCAATCCATCATCGTCACCATGATATTGATGGTCAACCCACCCAGGACAGTCTCATTGCGACTTGGATCAAAAAGAGGTCGGGAATCTGTCTTACGGGCCGAAACAACGGCCTGACCCTGCCAATAATCAACCCAAATGGTGGTGATAGCATAACTCCTTAATTACTGGATTCGATCCTACCCATCCAGCAGCATCCACGAGTAAGCATTAGCTGAAGCTCCCCGTCATTTCCAGTCTCGAGTAACTAGTTTCACATCTCCAAAAGCCAAAATAGGACCTCGTCTTGTCGCCAGCCCCTACTTGGGACCCAAAGCACGTGCGAGGATGCGCTCGATGGCCGAAAATTCGGCGTGAGCGGCCTGCGACAGGGTCAACTGATCAAACGAGGGGCCGAATACGTAGCCCAGCTCAGCCCAGAAGTATCCCCAGTACAGGTCTGTTGCCGCGCCCCGCTCCTGTAGCGTTGTACGCTCCGAGTGTTGTCGGGCCATCATGTCGCGCTGCGTCTGCTCGCGGATGACGGCAATGTACCACTAAGTGGGCAGTCCGTCAGTTTCTGATCTGAACGATGAGCTGTCAAGACAAGACGCCAGCATCCTGTCGCACGTACCTCGAGAACATCAAGCGGCATGCCGGCCTTGGGAACGATGCTGTACTGGTGACGCCAGCAATCGGCAAACCGCGGCTGATTAAAATTACGCCCCTCCAGATCGGAGAAACCGGCCAGAAAAGCGACATCGTCCTTCATCAAGGGCGTAAAGCCCGGACATCGCATAGCACATGTGCATAACCTACGGAAAAGCTGCCTGTTCAGGTTCACAGAGTCATCCTGCTTCTGTATGCTGCGCTGGAGCAGGCGGGCCAGCTCACAGGTTGCGCGGAAGACGGCGCGTCTCTGGCTGATGGTGATGCGTTCAGTGGCATACCAGGGAAATTTTTTGATGGTGCTGATCAAGCACTCATACGGACGCTGTGGGCAGTCTTTGGAAAAGGGAGACTGCATGCAGCGAACTCAGTCCAGGTTGATCATGTCGGTCCGGTGCGAGCAAGACAACTTACACGATGCGGGACTTCAACGTGCTTGACGAGCATCACCATTTCCTCCTCAGAAACAAACCCCTTGAAGTTGTCCCACGGCTCATCCGGCTTGACCATGTTGAAATGGGGAGCCATCCCATGCCATGTAATGCCTTTCGCGAGCGGAAAGAGATCCTTCATGAGACTCTCTTGGCTCGAGAGCTCGACCTCGACGGGACGGTCGCCGAGGCGGCTTACCCTGCCGTTACCAACGTGCTGCTGGTGTTTTTCGACTGCTTTGTTGGCATCTTCGAGCGTAACAAACTCCACGTATGCGTCCATGGTTTTGCTGGTCACTCGCTCCATGATGATGTGGACAGGCTCATCCGAGTCGTTCAGGATTTTGGAGTTGCGACCCAGAAACGCAATCACCTCCGACCTTCTTGTGGCAAAGGGAATCTGCAGTCCCTTTCAGCACCCAACATGAATCGGTATTCTGGTCGTCCTCCATGCACTTACGTTTTTCAGCTTCACCACGCCATGGTTCACAGCAACAGCTTGCCTCGCTCCCTCGTAGAAGGGAAAGTTTTCTGGCCGCATGGCCACCTCAAAGGACGGGAAGCCGGTCATGGTAGCCGTGAGCGCATTGAGATGACTAGATCGCACTGACTGAATGCTGCCACATGGTGCCTCATTTTCATTCCCAGTAAAAGAGACCAAAGCATCGGTGCGCATGAACTGATGGCCATGCTCGACATCAAGACGTGCTCCATTGACTTCAGAGCTGCCTCGCACATGGCCATCTCTTCCTGGCAAGACCATAGATAAGTCAAACTTGGGGGGAGGCTCGCTAGACAGAGACACAGGCAAGCCGGAAGTGCGCGGAGCATAATTTCGAGGCTCCGTGAAGATACCGGGTCGGGCACTTCCAGGGCTGAGCAGTTCACCTGAAGTGCGAGTGATCTTGCCGTATCGGCCGGTAGAATCTGGACTCACGAAACTTGGAATGGATTTGTATGACTGGCTCATGGGCAAGCCAGCGCCGGGGGGTGATAGGGGAGTGAGGGCGACCGAGTCCTGCCCAAAGTTGGCATCAAGCCCAGCTGGGCGGGAGTAGTCATTGCCATCGGCTCCACGACTGTCTTCCCCAACAACACCCGCAGCGATACTGTTCGTCTGGCCGTGGTAAGGAGCTTTGGAGCTGGTTCCATACTAGGGAGTAGCTTCTGACTGCTCGTTACTTCGGCGCAAAGCATGAGTCAAAACATCGATGGCAGAAGCGCCATCCCAAGTTCCTGTAAAACTAGTATTGGTCGAAAACGTGTTTTCGGACTCACAGGTGCGTTGATCAGCTGAGTCACTCGACTTCTGCGACGAGCAGGCAAGTTCAGCTTATGACAGCTCATGAACAAGTCCGTGAGGGCGAATCTCACCTCGCTGGCCGTACTGCATTCATCTGGGTTCCTCGGGACCCAGGCAGCCGATTGAGGGTTCAAACGCGTGGCCGGCTTCATTCTGACCCAGAGGCGGCGTGAAGAAATAAAAAGCTGGACCCAGGCTTCGAAGCGATGATTGGATGAATATTGAATTGATTGATGGCTTGCGTTGAACGCTTGTTGCAGATAGGATCAAGTATATCGGCCACTGACCGCTCAAATGTGTCTTTAGGGAAAGGCAGTAAGGCAAGGTGAATACGAATAGGTGGCTGGCTGCAAGTGTGTCGAGAACAGCAACGGACTCCTAAACCCAAAACTCCAAGGAAGGCTCTACGGATGCAAAGGATGCAGAAGGGAGAGCTCGATTTGTTGTTGATTTTGTCAACGCGCGCACAAACACGCTGCAGCCGCCCGGAGTGGAGAGCCGCACGAACAGCCCCCGGTCGTCAGCAGCTGGCTGCCAGCCGCCAATATCGGGAGGAGGAGAGGCACAAGGCGCTGTCACGTATGAGAATGAGATGCACAGTGTGCAACAGGCTCTTCAAGTCTGTGATTCCATCCACCAAGAGGACTGGAAGGCTTGCATGGCCGACTGTGCCGCGGACTTGGGTCGACACTGTACGACGCAGTGAAGATGAGACGGCGCCCATTATTTGCAGCTCACTTTTGCTTCACTGCGGTGAAAAGCGTCAGTCCTTGACCTTTTTCTTCGTCATCTTCAATAGTCATTGGTGGGAATCTTGTGATGTAAGCTCAGAATGCTCGCCATCAAGGATACCTCGGTGAAGTTCGAGGCTGCCGTGGGAATTTGACTGTTGAATTTCTTCACCACCATCACTGCGGTATCAAATCAGCCCTTTCACTGCTCCCCCTCACTGACCAAGTGAAAGATTCCTACTCCCAGGGCACGTAGTATTTGCTATTGGCACAACACGAGTCATACAATCATAGAGTCCTCACCACCCATACAGCTCTTTTGCGCATGCTTCATCTCTCATCCGTCAATCAAACTGAGCGACGTTAGCTGGTTCAGTCTCCGACAAGGTATCGGTCAACCTACAGGGGTCAGGAAAGACTCGGCAACAAATCGCGCTCTCGCATTGAGCTGTGCTCGGTCAGATTCATGAGGATCGAGAGTGGAGATCGGGGCAGGCTATCATACGAAAAGCTTCATTTCCGAGATTTCTTTGTCTACGTCTTCCATGAACTGTATGATAAAGTCGACCAATTTATGCTTCAACATCTCGTCGGTATGGAAGTTCGTTATCAAGAAGGAGATGTCGTATCCCTGTGACCAAGTCAGAACAACACCACCAGTCCATGTACAGCCAAGCCAGCACGGACCTTGATAGGCTTTCTCCGGAGAATGAAAAACGATTCTGCTCTTTGCGTCAAGAACCTGGTGAATTTGTGAACCAGGATATGTTCGATCTCGTCAGCCTGCTTGATCTTGATGCTGATTCTGATGGAATTGATGCTCGGCTCGATAAGAACACGCTCATTTTCATTTCGCGCAATCGTCAAAGGGGTCAAGAGAACTTCGGGCGAGGTCTGGGCTTCGATCTCGGGAACGTTATGTCTCTCAGCTGTCTGCGAGGCAAAGTTGGACACGGTCAGGGCGGCAGTCAAGCTGCTGCGCACGCATTGAAGGTACGGCCGCAAAGATTGAGACTGTCGACGATTCACGCGTCAGCTACATTTTGGTCCAAGTCAGCATGCACTTTTTTGCGGAAGTTCTTACCATGATAGCTCATTGAGAAAACGCGGCCTGATTGAACATTGAAGCCGATGGTGATGATCAAGGCTGGTGGTGGGTGCCAGTGAGCAAATAGTAGGCGAGGTGCCCTGGAGCGACGCCTGACGACCCGCTGAACCTTGCCTCGTGGGGTTACGCAATGCAGTAGGTGGGAGGAGACGGTGTCCACGTCACGTGACCATCCAGTTCTGTGGAATTGATATCAGTTATTTGGCTCCGAAATTGGTGTTTGTAGTCCGACTGTCTCAATTGAGAAAAGGAATCGATCACATTATGTGCTTCCATGGTGTTGTACACATATATCACTCCACCCAACATGTCGCTGCGCAGTCGAACGAAGAGAAATTCTAGTTGCCCTAGTCTGCCCAAAGTCGGAGAGGATGACCGACGACAGGCGCCGGATCACAGCAATGCACCACCGTCCCCAATTCCCATGAGCAACTCAACGCAATTGCGAAGCCCCATGCTCATCGAGTGTATACCTGGATGCTTGCAAATGGTGTTTCATCTGGAATCGTCTTTCTTTGCCAGTCAGCCGACCCAGCCCATGACCATGACGGCAAGCCACCAACTGTAGGTACTTAGTACTTTTTGGCTATTGACTCCAAAAGTCCCTCTATAATAGCATCACTCGCTTTGTAGCTTGAGTACTTCCATCTCAACCTCGAGTTCTAACATAAGAAGTACCGCTTGATGTGTTGATCTAATTGGCTTGACCGACCCCCAGATGCCTACCCGACCGATGCCCCTCGGGTCTCAAGATTTTGCCAGGCCTCGAGCCTGCCCCACCAAGGTGGGGCCCGTCTCCCGGAAAACAAGTGCCCACAGCTGCAATCAGCCAGCGTCGTGACGCATTCTCTGTTCATAATAGTGCCAGCTAAATTGTTTCGACTTCTGGCCCTGCAACTTCAAGAACAGCGTTCCAGCATAGCATACTTGCCGCCAAGCGATGATCTGTAAGTGATCGTCAGGGAATCGTATACGGACATCTGTACACATCCTGCGCCACGTCTTGCTCGACTTCGTCCCGACGGGTCAGCTTGCGGCCACAATGGCGTCAATGACAGGTTGGCCTCTTCCCCTCCCTATGCAGCGTGCGCGGCGAGACTCTTGGTGGTTCTGACAGATGCATGCCTAGTCGTGGTGAAGCATCAGGGCAAAAAGTACGATGTCGAGGTCGAATCGTCATCCACAGGCCAGGACTTCAAGCTTCAGCTCTTCAGTCTAACAAACGTCGAGCCGGATCGCCAAAAGATCCTGGTCAATCGCGGCCAGCTAAAGGACGATGCAAGTATGAGCGATCTTAGTCTCAAACCCGGTCAAGTCATCATGATGATGGGCACGCCTCGAGGCGACGGGGGTGAACTTGTCCGACCCAAGGTTCCAGTCAAGTTTATCGAGGACATGTCCATTGCAGAACAGGCGCAGCAGGCTGGCGTCACGCCCGCTGGTCTCACAAATCTCGGAAACACCTGTTACCTGAACGCGACTCTGCAGACGCTGCGACTTATTCCCGAGCTTCAGAGTTCCTTGCGTGACTACTTTGCGGCCGGTCGCTTTGCTCAAAGCATGCCTCGAGAGGACCTGGCTGCACAGCTTGCCTCTCTGTACGATGGCCTGCACAAGAGCCTTGACGCGTTTCCGCCTTATGCCTTTCTCGCTTCGCTCCGAGAGGTCTTTCCTCAATTCGCCGAGAGAGCCAAGTCCCATCACGGCTTCGCGCAGCAGGATGCTGAAGAGGCGTGGTCACAGATTGTCCAGCAGATTGGGCAAAAAGTCAAAATCAAGCCAGGTGACGGCGCTGCCGAGGTCTCTTTTGTCGACAAATACATGGCGGGCGAGTTCTCATCGACGCTAGAATGTGACGAAGAGGAGGCGCGCACTGGTGGCGAGCAAGCTGTCACGTCCAAAGACAAATTCTTCAAGCTCAACTGCCACATTGACGCCACAACCAACCATTTGCGCGACGGGATACTGGCGGCCCTTTCCGAGAAATTAGAAAAGAGGTCAGGCACGCTGGACCGAGACGCCACGTACACCAAGACATCAAAGATTTCCCGGGCCCCAAAGTATCTCACTGTGCATTTTGTGCGATTCTTCTGGAAACGCGAGACGCAAAAGAAGGCCAAGATCATGCGCAAGGTCACTTTCCCTCAGGAGCTGGATATTGTCGAGTTCTGCTCGGACGAACTGAAGAAGGCCCTTGTTCCCGTCCGTGATAAAGTGCGTGAAGTCAGAAAAGAGGAAGAGGACATGGAGCGCGCGCGTAAGCGTCGCAAGAAGAACCCGGATGACGATCTCGCCAACGTCCCTGGAGGCGCCGGTCTGCCATCGAACAAGGAGAAAAAAGACAAGGAGTCGGCGGCAGCGAAAAAGGAGAAGAAAACTGAGACGTCCGGGGATGGCGACACGATCATGGGCGAGACGTATAAGACGGACGCCGAGATTGACTCGGAGAAGGACGCCGCTCTGCTCGCTGCGAAGAAGGAACTGTATGCCCTCGTTGACCCAGCCTTGCGCAGTGACGACGGCGCGAATCAGTCGGGCATCTACGAACTTCGCGGTGTCGTGACACACCAAGGCGCCAGTGCGGACAGCGGTCACTACACTGCTTATGTCAAGAAGACGGCACGACCCGGCGCGCCTGGTCAAGCGATGGAAGAGGATGGCAAATGGTGGTGGTTCAATGACGACAAAGTCTCGGAGGTGACGGTGGACAAGGTTGAGGCACTGGCAGGCGGCGGTGAATCGCACTCTGCTCTCATTCTTCTGTACAAGGCAATCCCGCTGCCTTCAGCCGATGGCTCGTTGCAGTAGTCGCGGGAAAACTTGGACGTGGCACAATGAGGGAGGCGACGACCGGCCAACATGCGCGCAGACTAGATGGAGAGCAAAGCAAAGCATTTCAACTATTGTAGCTTCAGAAACAAATCAACACTATTGACGGAGCTGCGGCTCATTTCCCTGTCGATGCCCTTGCGAAATGTCGCAAAAAGGGACGAGCTGTGATGGATGACATGGACGATTAAGAACAAGTCAAGCGAAGGCTTGTGTGGTGATGGACTCATATATGAGGGTATCTTGTGTCTTGGAGCCTTGAACGCACGCAAACCTGATGAGCCTTCCAAAGTCTCGGCGACGCCCGCCCCATCACTTGCCAAGCTCGCGCTCCCGCACGCGCTCCCTAAACAAGTCCAGCTTACGTTGCAGGCCTTCCTTGTGCTGCATCAAATGTTGCCTCTGTGTCTCCAGAATGGCAATCTGCTCGGCCGCAGACGTCGACCTGAACTGCTCGATTGCCTTGACTCATGCCGCAATCACGCGCTATCAGTCGCCGCCCACGTCACGAGGCACAAGGGAAAAATTCGACAGTTTGTCAAACGCACCTCCTGCTTCTGCTTATCCGTCTTGAGCTGGGCGCCCGTCACGGCGCCCACGAAGATGACGGCCGCCACAGCAACCGACCACACGCCGCGCTTTACTTTCTCCTGCTTCGTCCAGCGGTAGGCCATCAGTGAGAGACGAGGGCTTGCGCGCACTGTTTTGCGGTCTTTGGAATCGATGACGTGGTGGCAATACGATGGCCAAGTATTGGTGGTGATGTGCATATGCGAGGTGGTTTGGTGTCCAGGGGGGAACGTGATGGCGGAGGCGAGGGTCATGACTAATCGGGCGTGATTTGCTTGGGGGAGGCACTTTGTCGGTCGTTTTTTTTCTCCCCATACAGTTGTTTGGCTGGACGCACGTCCGTTTTGAGAAAAATGTTTGGTAGTGATTCTATTCCCTGGCTATTCCCGCGCCGCGCAGGATAGGTCCATCCATCAGTACACATGGACTGATGAGACTTGTTGCGCCCATGTTGATGCCAAAAACAATGACTATCATCTGGTCTTTGACATGTAGCGTTTTCCGTTATCTGGCCATGGACCATGTGGAGGTGCGGACGCTGATCTGTCTGCAGTCTTGCGCGAGAGTTGGCATTCCACTTCATGACGCTGCCTCGCATAAACGAGACGAGACAAGACGAGAGACGCGCGGATTGTGCTGGCCAGACCACTGACTGCCCGCTGGCGATGACGATGATTGGGGTGCGCGCGTCTCGGAGTGGTGACTGCTGCCGCCAAGAGACGGCAATTCGGACATGTTTGTGATGCGATTCGACGGTTGACGATAAGCATGACAAATGCCACTCCATCGCGGCCATGACCGCCGCCGTCCTGATCCACCGGAGACAAGAGCCATTCGCGTTGTTCCTTTTGGCCTCCCCCTCCCTCTAGCTGCTTTCCCTCACGGTGAGAACATCGCTTCCCGTTTCTCTCCTCTCCCACATACCGCGCCACCGCACCGCATCCCACTGAATCGCACCGCACCGCACCGCACCGAATATGCCCACGACGCCGCGCCTCTTCCTCGTCCGCCACGGCGAGACGGAATGGTCCCTCAGCGGTCAGCACACGGGCCGTACCGACATTCCCCTCACTGCCAACGGTGAGAAGCGAGTGCGTGCGACGGGCAAGGCTCTCGTGGGCCGTGACCGGCTCATCGTCCCCCACAGGCTGGCACACATGTGAGATTCGCCAGCAGTTCACATCACAATCCGCCGTTTTCTCTTTTCTCTCCCGCTACGCCATGCAATGCAACCCACATCCGAACCCCTTCCCGCTCCCCTTTACGGCCCTTTTTTCGCCCACCTTTTTTTTTTTCGCTGCTCCTCATACCTCCCAATGTATGTGATCTTTTCGACCACCGAGTACGCAAAAGTCCCTCGAGGGTAGGGGGGGGAGGGGGTCAACGGAAAAGCGCTCGCGGGATGCTACCCTCCATTCATCGCGGCCAAGAAAAAAAAAAAGAAAAAAGAAA
>JARJRV010000562.1:0-23682 GCA_030783925.1 Aschersonia sp. MBC 735 | reverse complement strand
GGTGGGGCGTGGCACGATTACTACTAGACTTTACGCTCCCACATAAACACAATGCACATCACGCTTTTCATTTCTTCGATCCTTTCTTTTTCATTGAGAATAGGAATCTCTTTTTAAACACCATGTTTTGGTCCAGTGCGTGGACCTTGAACCTGCCCTCGAAGGTGCTCCAAGCCGAGTGTGCTCGGCTTTTGATACGTGCCCGCCCTCGCCGGACGTAAAGTCAAACCATGGTAAGTAAGCAATTTTAGCATCACTCGAGACTGAGGGCACCACCGTCATTCCATATAGGGCGAGCAGGAGCATGATTTGCCCCACGCCAATATTTGGTGGTGCCTATAGCTTGTTTCCCTTGGATGCGTTGCTCGTCAGCATCGCATCACCTGTTTATTCTGCCATTGTATCGACCTCATTGCGTCCAAAGAAGCCCATCTCTCATGCATCTTGCTGCGGCGTAGACTCTGCGCATTGATTCTTCCGTGAACATGATATGGTATGTGCGATGCGAATTGAGTGCGAAGCCATCATATTGTGATCGGCAACATGACTCGTCTTGAAGCTGTGGGCCGTGCTCGAATATGAATCAACTTTGATGATGTCCTGTTTCGACCCCAAGACTTGCACAAATCGGACGTTCACGCACCGAGAGAATAGACTCTTTCCCATGTCGCGAAGAAGGGTTCAGCCAGCATACTCCGATTTTTCAAGCATTAACATTGAAAGAAAAACGTAGGAAAATCCCTCTCCCCACAAAAGAAGTGGCGAAATCATGTATGGAAAATCCAAAGACACACTTTGGTCCTTTCCCAGGGCCGTACGGCTGTGATACCTCCTGCAAACTCCCTTAAGAGCAAAAAATAGCCAGTGGAGCTGCTATCTACTTGGACCTTCAAGCCAGTTGTCAGCGCCAAGTCGTCATCACAGAAAAAAAAGTGCCCCTGGACAGCGCTGAACCAATGGCCAAAAGGAAATCTATCGCCAAAGACAACAAGCCAGAGACCACCAGATGAGTGGTACAGGGCCATCGGTTTTAGACTTTTAGGTTCACAAACAGGGTCAAGACGGAAGAGCAGGGTCCAGAAGCTCTTATTAAAATCCTTCCTCCGCAGCAGCATTGTCGTGTCCGGTGTGTTGGCTGAACATGTAGTTGGGGTCTGAGCTGCCTTCTGCAACACTTGACCCGTCGCCAGTCGCGTACTCGGACCCAGCAGACGCCTCTCCTTTTTCACCAGACAGCACGGGTCCGGTCCAGGTGTGGTCCATGACACGTTCACGGTTCGTTTGATTTTGTTGCTGAGAGGCCTGTCAGCGTCTGATTGATATCTCCAGAGACAGTGGTTTACCTCGCGGTACTTTGAAAGATAAACTTTCAGTGCTTCGGCGTAGTTTTCGAAGCCCAGCGACGTCATAGCGAATAATATATCCTCGCCGTTTACAGTCTTTCTCTTCTCTTGTTGACACTTTTCGGAGGCTGAAAACGAACAATGAAAAACAGCCGAGACGACGCCGGTCAGTCGAGCACGTTCTACACAAGACCAATCACACAGAGAACAGCTACCAGACCTACCTTCGCTGGTGATGAAGCTGATAAACTCGCTCACGCACTCTTGCATGCACTCTTTGGCCTCTTTGGCGATCTTTGCGTTATCTGGCAAGGCATTCTTCATGATCCTCGCGACTGGAGCAAAGTTGCGGATGTTAGCATCAGGCCTATGAGTAACATCTGCTTTCGCGCAACGACTCGTCCCGGAACAGCCAGGAGATGAATTGTTGGACATGATGTGCTGCGCGATGGAGAGATGGAACGAGGTGTTGGCTCAGAGCAGGCGAAGAAGCTCGCTCTCCAACGGCCGGGAACGATGAGTCGGGATGTAGGGTCCCGAAGGCAACCAGTGCCTTGACTCACCATTCGCTATAGGTAACCACCGGTCTTGTTCCTTGACCTCGAAATCATAGCCACCAAGGCCAGCCGAGTGTGGGTCTTGGTTGTCGTTCATTTGTCCTTCGTCATCGGGCGACTGCACGCTTTGTTCAACATCCTTTGGAGGAGATTGGGGGGAGTCCGACATATTTGGCTACCCGCAGCGGCTGCTGGCATCCGTGTGAATGGCTTTTTTGGGCTGGAACAGTTGGCGTGTGCGAAGAGGATGTGGCCCCCCCCCCTGGACAAGTTGGACGTGGGGGAGAGAGCTTTTCGGGCAGTCCAGGGCTGATTCCTGTTGACCGGTCAGCTGCAAGAGATGCGTCACTGGTGACGTTTGGCGGGCGATGGCGGCTGCATGAGGGCCTTATTTCTCTTCTCTTCCCCTGTCCCTTGTGGCCACCAACGGCGAGCTCTGGGGTTCGGGCCTATGACGGTCCTGCTTGGCACGACGTTTGCACCTTGAGGTGCTGGGATCCGGGACAGTGACGGCCGCGGGAAGTGTCAGGAGGGCGGAGGAGAGGCAGGGGGGTGTGTGTGCACAAAGGCGCAAAGCCAAGGTGAAGCAAAAGAAAGCAAGCCGAAGGTGGGTTGGATAGGCGAAGGAAATGGATGCGGCGGCAATGCGGAAAGCTGCAGCTGCAGCAAGACAACAGACAGAGGTCGTGGCAGGGAGCCAACAACAGACAGACACGAAGCAGGCGTCGTCGAGCGTGCGGTGCAGGTGTGTACGGATCGACACGAACGGAATTATTCCCTGCCGTCACTGAACTGTCGACGGTTGCGCCAGGTCGAATGCGCTCGCGCGACGAGGTTGCGACTGCGATGCGATGTTACACGAGGCGCAACGACTGTCTGGCTGCCGGGGGCGTGTGGTCGCGGATGCCAAGCAGTGGGGAACATGAGAGAAAAAAAAAGGCCCCAAGATTAAAGTCAGATGAGGGGAGTAAAGAGGTCTGTCTGCTTACCGGTTCGGCTGAGATGTGACGGATTTACAAATCGTGCGGTTGAAACTGGGTGCTGCGGCTCGCGCGTGTTTGTGCTTGATCTGATGAGGAGGTTTCCGTGATGGAACAGCGACGGTTTGCAATTGGATGGGACGTGCGAAGATGCGGTCGTGGGGTCTGCCTGGTTGCGTGGCTGGCTCACGCTTCTTGTCCGCGTTGAGCTGGTATTACGGGGTGGACGAAGGCTGATGGATGGGGCTAAGTGGGAAGGCACCACCGTCCATCAACCACCCTGGGGCGGCGCCTCGTGCCGGTGCTGTCAACAGTGCAGTCCTGAGCTTTACACCGAGCCCATGAAGCACCCAAGCGACCCGCCTGCGAGCATCGGAAACGAGGGTGCTTGGGCTAATACCGACGTCGGTTCGCAAGGCATCATCGGCTCCCACACAGGACTGGGGCAGCAGCCACCACCATCCTTTCGAGTCGTTCTTTCTTTCATTGTCCGCTATCCGCAGTGAAGTCACGCTCTTTACGCACAGTAGCATCCCAAATGGCTCCCTCCTAGCATTACTTAGGAGACGTTATCTCGGCACACCCCGATCCCTTTCTTTAACCTCCATGAAGTGAAGAGTTCGACCATTGAATCAGCTGTGTCCCCTGTCCTGGAACCACATCTCTGAGCATTTCTAAGCCTATCGTTCAGATTGAACCAGACCGATTGCAAGCGGCCAAGCTTGCATCTAGGCACGAGGAGCCGAGCAGTGTCATGCAACAAGGGGAGGGACCGCTGGAGCCAGGTCACCTTTTTCCGATGAGGCAGGACTAGATCTGAATTGTATGTGTCATCAGCGTCATGCCTGCTCTGATCTTTGAGATTTGCTGTCCCACCCGAGGATGGCAACGCTGTGCTGTCACATCTGCGTCTTCAAGGCGAGAATCAACTTTGAAAGTCGTCTTGATGGTGCTGTGAACTTGCAACGAGACAGCCCCGGCGTAAACCGTCCAGTCAAGGTCCTCGTGGACGTCGAGAATTCGCCCGCCTCCTTCCCTTCTGGGCAAGCCGCCTCCATCAGGAAAGACCGGACCGATGAAGCTTCCCGGGGCGTGGCGGTGTATCGAGTAAAATGTGCGAAGCAACCCATGGCCAGAGAGCCAGGATCTGATCCCCCTGAAGACGCACTCGATCGAATCAGCGGTAGTCTTTCCATCAAGTTGGGAGACTTGGTCCGTGATGGGTGTCATCGTTGCACACCCTGCCGTTGCGGTTAAAGGGTGTGATGCTGAATAGCTCGTCAGCCCCTGGCGCCGGTCCTCTGCAATGGTCAAGCCATATGATGAGAGCAAGCCACAGCCCTGATGTACGACCTGGTTTTGACTTTCCTCTCATCGAGCAATCTGCCAATCGATCAAGATCCAGATTCAGTGGCACTTCAGCAACAGTAGCCCTAAGCGCTGGTGCAATAGCCTAATCTGCGCTGCTCCACGATGCGAACGGTCAGTATACCCAATGGTTGGGCAGCAATCCGTGGCCACACCATCTCGATGAGCTGAGATCCGGGTAATTCTTTGTATCCTCTCTTGCCGCTCTCTCGAAGGACGGGCTCGGGTCCCACGAGTGCATCCGAGGCTGCGCATCCAAGTCAGCAATGGCGGGTTTGAGCCATGCATTGCCTTCCTGACTGCTCCGTACATTTCCGGTACTTTTCGTCTCATGAATTGCATCGACCCTTGCAAATTGTGCCGGCCAGCCCTCTGGTCTTGCCTTTGGGAATCTCTGAGAGCCAAATAAATATTTTTGTGACGGTAACACTCCTTTCACGAGACCACAATCCGCTACGGCTGATGAGCAACAGACGCCACGGGCCGTTGCAGATTATCCATTGCATGGGTAGACAGATCACCCCTCCTTCCACAGTCCTACCTAACACGCTGCAGACGTCGGATTTCGGCTGCTGTGTGCACGAAAAGTGTTGCAACATGGCTGGCGCGTATACGACGTGAACCACCTGAAGCTAAGCCGTGTTCTTATCGGTCAGCATCCTTGACCGGCAACAAAAATGCAGCTTTGCATCCGCTCGTTACAGGGCTGACCTCGAGGCCAGATCGACAGATTTGTTGGCCGTTTGCCGACACCACGTCACCTTATCGGCATGGTCGCAACCGAACTGCATGACAACGTCCAAGGAGGCCTATTTTTGACATCAGCACACGTGCCGTGATGAGTGCGAGTAGTCATCAGTCGCAATGATCGTCAGCATGGAAATCTCGAACAAGATTGACACTGTCCTTTGGTAGTCACGCGAAGCACTGGTCCACGCCAGGGTAATTTCTGGCAAGCAGTTTCATTCCTATTGTCCTGCCCTGCTGCCTTCACAATGACGTTTCCGCCGATTCTTCTCCGCTTGAAGCTTGATTTATCAAGCTCAATCCTCATTGCTGCATCACCTGCACGTTGTTTTTTTTCTGACCGATTGTTAAATGGTGATATTAACAAGATATGGGGAATGAATGAGGGCAATCTCGAGTCACTGCCGACCTACCTTCCATTTGTCTAGTTCGTCTTGTTTCGTCTTGTATTGTTTCACAAGATCGTCAAGAACCTTTTTTAGTCCATCCTGATTCGTCTTGAGAGCAGGAACAACATCCTTGACTGTTCTCTCTATTAGGACGCCATTGATGAGTCGGAAGCATTTTCGATCCCCAGAGAGAGGTTCCAGTGTCTCAAGAACGAGCCTGTCGTTTTTCTTGTCAGAATATCTCTTCACCTGCACTCAAGAAAGAGTGGTAGGATGTATCATTTCGGCATTGCCAACATGGTGTTCCGATACGGTACATCTGGTGCAGCCAAGCTACCCGGTAATTCTGACTGTACACGAGAAACTCACTTGTGCTCTTCCGCTTCTTGCTCAATGTCGCCAATTTTCTGCGCAATCTGCTGCAAGGTGCTTTTGTAGTTGGAATATGTGGCCTGAATGTCTGCCAATAGTCCAATTTAGCAAACCTGGAAACGCGGAGGCATGAGGGACAGCTGCGTGCCTAACCTTGCTGTTTCTTGCCTGACAGCGGTGCTTGGTTTGCCGTTTGAGCGGACATAGCTTTTGTTGTGTCAGAGCGGCCTTCTCTCGCATCTATCTCACTCAATACGACTCGTTTGTAGTGCACAAGGTGTGGTCTCAATCTGACGTGTTCTGGCAAGGTGCTCCCCACCGATTGAGATGAACAAGCTGATTGTGTTTTATTTTTGTGAAGGTGTCGGGCCTGGTCCAGTGGGCATCGCCAAGGAGCACCGGCCAGCACCATCCCAGCGCACCGTGCTTAGGCTGCGGATCCCGCACTGAAAGAACGGGGAAGCTAGCAAAAGCACGTAGCTTACTTAATAATAGGTGAGGGCTCGATTCAGGAAAGCCTCGTTGTATGCCAATTCGCCACTCTCAATTTCACAGGCATGATTTTGCCAGACGCGACAGAGGAAGAAAGGGATTAAAAAGAGAATGCATCCTCATCTGCACACAAAGAATGCGCTCGGTAATTGCTCCCATCGAACCATGAGCATCATCCAGCCAGATCTGACACTGCCATTTACAGCGTGCGAGGAAATCATCGCTGCCCTTGAAGACTGCCACAACAAAGGGTTCATGCACAAAGCCACGGGCGGTTGCAACGACGTGAAAGAAAAAGTCAATCAGTGTTTGAGAATAGAGCGCAGCAAGCTGCAGGCCGAAAATCGACAGGCGGCCAGGGCGAAACGCGACAAGATCAAGGAAGAGCAGAAGGCCTTGGGGCTCTGATGGACAGATTGACCTCCGCGGGACGAAGGTCAAAAGTCGCATCATTGAACCTCGGCTTGTAACCACTATGGTTTCTTGCCTGAATTGGTTTCTCGAGCGGAGAAGAGCAGTCTCTTCAAAAGCATTGTACATCATATTGTATCGTGCACATAGAGTCAGACGATAATGTGCCATGCTACGGAAACTTCGAGAAGACACGGCAAGGCATGTTGCCAGTCCAGCTTCGATTGCCACTACAACTTTCGCTGGAATGCTCTGCCAAAGGTGAGCAGACCATATATGGACAAGACGCTGAGCAGGATTGGTACTGGCTTCCTCAATCGTATGGCTCGAGGGATGGCCGAACCGCCAAGAATAATCGATGCTAGCAGACTCAGTTCAACGCCGTAGGGCTGACGGTTTTGAATGCGATAGCCGCCAATGCCATCTTGTTGTAAAAGTTAGCTGAGTGGCATAACAGAGGGAAGATTAGAGTAGAGAGGTGCTTACAGAGAACGCCAACAGCTGTTCCGGCGACGATGGACGGCACGGAGCCGGTTCGAATGTAGCCCACGAGCCCGCCGCCCGTAGTCAGTGCGGCGAGCGCGTACGACGAGGTATCAAGCTGAGGCTGCATCTGTCAGCTTCCTTGCGAGCTCTGCAATTGAATGCCAGTACTCATACCATGTCTCTGGAGTGTTCGGGATAGTGAGATATAAGAAGGTGTTGGGGAAACAAACAATCGGAGTTCAGAATCGCAAAGAGCTGCGAGATATCCGGGTGGGTGGACTGACTGACTGACGACATGTCAGTGGAGATGCTCCCACACGGCGTCTCAGCCAATCAGATCGCCCCGCAGTCCCTCCTTCCCCAGGAGCTTTCGTGTCCCCAAAACCTCGTCGAGAAGTACATGTGGCATATAACTCGGCACCAATTTACCACCACATCTGCCCATCGCGACCATGCCTCCCAAGAAGACCGTCACGCCCGTCGCGGCGCGAGATGCCGCGCCGTCATCAACGGCTCTGTCCAGAAATAGCCGCGCCAATTGGGACGAGGTGCTGCTCAACATCTACAATCACTACTTGAAGGAGACGCCGCAGCGGACTAAACTCATCGACGTGTTTCTCTTCTTTCTGGTCGTCGTCGGCGGGCTGCAATTCGTCTACTGCGTGGTTGCAGGCAACTACGTACGTGCCGTCATGTGATTCCCGTTGCACGTCGCAAGTCTCTGGCAGGTCGTCTAACTCTCGATTGATAGCCCTTCAATGCCTTTCTTTCAGGGTTCTGTGCTACAGTTGGCCAATTCGTCCTGACGGGTGAGTTGCAAACTCTCAAACTCACGATATTTGGATGTGGTCTGACATTGGACTTTCTCTTCTGGCTTAGTTTCGCTGCGCATACAAACGACGGCTGCCAACAAGGCCGATTTCCCGGCCATTTCGCCAGAGAGGTACGCTGTTCTTGATGAAGCAGCTCGGGATTGGATAGAATGCTAATGGGAGACACGTACAGAGCTTTCGCCGATTTCGTCGTATGCAGTCTGATACTGCACTTTTTCTGCGTCAACTTCATCAATTGAGGGCGTGGATCTAGTGCGTTCTCTTGGAAGAAGGGCTGGAGGGCTCTCACAGGAAGATGGAGACTGCAGCATAAATGAAACAAGCATTGGGATCCGTGGCGTTTTTCTCAACGCGACCAAAACGTCGAGACATGAACTCATTCTGCTACCTTGTCTACTTCTCCAGCGGGCGGAGCCCCTGCTTTTGGAGGTGGCGGTAAACTCTCTGATGGCTTGCTCGTCGAACCGTGATCCATATCCCTGCTCTTCTTTTCCTGCTCCTTGAAATAGTCGTCCATGAGGTTGTCGCGTGGTCTATCCTTTTTCTTGGCGACGGACCGAGGAGGCGCATCCGCGGCCACTACCTGCGCAGGCACCATGAACTTGCCTCCTTGAGCTGAGGGCGGAGGTGCCGATGTCGATGACGCATCTGTTGTTATGAATGCCGACTTCTCGTTGTCGTCGCCGCCGTCAAACATAGTCTCGCCAGGTGCGCTGACAGGCTCGCTCAGCGGCGCAGGCAGGCGATGCAACGCGCCGTATCCCAGAACGCACCCCAAGGCGCCCTCACCGCCCCAATCCCGACTCGCGTGTATTGTCACCTCTCGCGTCACGTCGTACTCATTGTTGTAGACGAATAGCCGCAGCGGGCGGCCGATGTGATCCTCCACCAGCTCCCCAAGGGCGCCCTCGCCGCGTAATGATCCCTCGGGACTGCCCAGAATGTAGTCGCTGAAGGGAAGGAGTCCGCCCTGATCGGCCGGCGAATTGGCCGATACGTCCAGGACGTGCCAGATGTTGGCGGCCAGCGCAATGGGCGACCACTGCAGCGTCAAGCCCAGCGAGGGGGAGTCGGAAAGCACGGCGACGTGCATCTCTCGCGTCCGTTGTCCCTGATGACAATAGGGCATTTAGCGACCGGGTTGGCAAAACAGAAGAAGAAAGACAGAGCCATTTCGTTGTTTTCTGTAGAAACCCGAAGGAAAGAGCTCACCTTTGCATTCCACAGACCAAGCGAGACGCTGCCACCGGCGCAATTTTGAACTTCTTGCGCGAAGAGGGAGGGGTTGGGATCGTCCTAGACAATTCCTTGTTATCAGGAGACTGAGCACCGAGCGCGAGGTCAAAGAAGAGGAAGGCCGTTCCATGCGCAGATCTGACGTACAATGGGCCGTCCGTTGATGCCGACGATAAAGTCGAACCACGGCTCAATGGCAAGCTCGAGGTTCGTGTTCCTGAGCACTTGGAAGCCAAAGGATCCTTGGTCGTTGCGTCGCGCGGCCTGGTCGCCATCCAGGCGGGACATGAAACGATTGAGCGCGTTGAACATGGCTTTTCTGTTGTGCCTGCGTCATTGGGTGCTCTGGTCTCTGTTGACGGGGAACTGCTCGGTCTTCGAGGCCAGCAAGCTGTCGATGATTCCCCAAAGCTTCGCGGTGGGGCGAGGGGCCGTGGACAGGGGGCTGCATCCCGTCCGAGGGACCATGCATGCAGCGCGTCGCGGATGGTTCCGACGAGGACCTACGCCAGATTGCATACCTCGTAAGTGTTTCTTTTATTCAGTGTGAGTTTGTATGTATTCAATCTAACTATGTAATTGGACATGACTGTATAAACCGAAGAAAGACACAGTAGTTAATTTTTTTCTTTCGCATGTACCTCAAGTATAAAGAAAACGGCAACCTGGTCGGACTTGCCTGGAGGCCCCACTAAACCTTTTCTTTTCGTTCTTCATCACTCCTTTCTTACAAGTACTTTTTTATGTACTGTATGTAGCTTCATATGTGTCACCACGACCTCCACTCTCGTCTTGTTGCGAAATCGTCATGAGCGGTGCATCCAGTTTCACCTTGGAGCCCGCAGAAACATTCCCCCTCACAGACGAGTGCAAGCATTACGTCGGCAAGAAGCAGGTTCCATGGGACCTTCAAAAGCAAGTCGGCTCCCCGTTGTCCTCACTCGCCTTTGGCTGGCGCTGTGTCTCGCAAAAATGTGGTGAAATAACATTCTCTCGCAGGTACTTTGCCCAGAGATACTCCATCTTCTCGTGGTACGATGAAGGTGTACACATGACGGACGATGCCTGGTTCGGCGTCACGCCCCAGCCCGTAGCCAAGTTCGTCCTTGTTCCGTCCCATCGCTCACGCCGGCAGACTAATTGACACGCGCTTCTAGCCAAATCGCTTGGGACATGGCCATGGCCAGTGTTGACGCGTCCAAAGATACGTTGGTGGACGTCTTCGCAGGCGCGGGCGGCAACACCATCGCTTTTGCCCTCAGCCAGCGATGGAAGCACATCATCGCCATTGAGCGTGACCCGTCGACACTTGCTTGCGCGCAGCACAACGCCTCGCTGTACGAGGTTGACCCCGACATGGTCACATGGGTCCATGCTGATAGCTTTGAGTACCTGGACATGCTGCACCATCGGCCTCGGAAGCTTCATCCTACACTTAGAGTGGACGTGGACAAGACGGTCATTTTTGCAAGTCCGCCCTGGGGAGGTCCGGGCTATCGCACCGATCAGGTCTTTGATCTGACGCGGATGCAGCCGTATAGTCTGGATAAGCTGCACTCGGCGTACGCGAGGATGGATCACGTCTTGTATCTGCCGAGGACGAGTAACATACGTCAAATCGCGAGGCTGGCGCCCGAGGATCAGAAAGTCGAAGTTGTGCAGTACTGCATGGAGGGCGCGAGTAAGGCCATGGTGGCATACCTACCCGGCTGCGCGTCCATGTCAGAAGACAGCAGTGCGGACGATGTCTAGCTGGAGGACTTGGGCCTTTATTCCTACGTCACCGTTGTTTTCTTCTGTCTGAGACATGGAGCATCTGGCAAGGCGTTTGTAGCGGAACCTGTGATCTCTCAAGACTCGTTGACAGTGATAAGCGTTCTATTGCTTCAATTTACGGAACGTTTTCTTTTGTCGCGCCAAACTCGTCAGGTCATCACGAATCCCAGCGTACATGTTTTGACTCCGAGGCCTTTGTGGGCCGGCAATTTGTCGCGGCAGTCAGTCACACCTGATATTGACATTTTCAAGGATTATGAATGCATTCCAAATTCGCCAGACGAACTTTTCATCTCTGCAAGTCTTCCAGCCTCAGAAGCTACGCCTCATACCCTCCCTCCACCAGTCCCAACAACGTCTTTGAGCTCCGTCTTGGGCTTGACGAGCGGTTTGATCGTACGTTGAGCGTTCGTTCTTTGTTCAAAGGCATACGCAATCCCAATCAATGTCTCCTCGCCAAACTTGCCCCCCATGAAGCCGATGCCAAAAGGTTGGTGCGGCGCCGCCGCATTCAGATTGTTGAATGAATTGCGGCTGATGACTGTGTCGTCTGGCTGGCTGCCCATGGGCACCGTAATGGCAGGACTGCCAACAATAGCCGGGGCGAGAGGCATCAGCGCGGTCGGCAGGGCAATAGCATCCAATGAATGGTTCTTGAGCGCCCCGAGGACGCCAAGGTGCCCGGCGTTGTGGAGCAACTTATTGCGAATATGGTGGAACTGGGATGACGTGGTGTTGATTCCGAGCTTGAGGGCTTTCTCCCAAACGGCCGTATCTCGCGTGGGGTACTCTTCCTTGGCGTGGCTTTCCGTGAAGTTTTTTAGGCCCTGCAGGTCGGTAATCCCATTTGGGTTCTTTCCCAGGTGACTTAGGTATTCCTCCAGGTTGTGGACGAACTCGGCGCTCAGCACGTCATTGTATTCACCCTCCAGGCCGCCGAGGGCGTCGATGCCAGGCAGTTCGACTTTAGATACAATAATGGCGCCAGCCCTTGTCATGGTCCCGACAGCTAACCTGAAAGCCTCCATGACGGGAGCGCCATAGTCTCCGAGTTGGACGCGTTCGATGAAGGACGGAATCCCGATTCTTTTGCCGCTTAGCCCGTCTTGCTTGCAGGCAGCCACATAGTCAGGCAGCTTCCCATCTTCTTTGAGTGGTATGGCTTCCGTGTAGTTGTCTTTGCTGTCGCAGCCGGCAATGGCCGCCAGCAGGTACGCGGCGTCCTTGACCGTTCTGGCCATGGGTCCCACGCTATCTTGGTGCTTGGAGAGGAGCATCACCATGTGTCTTGATGTGAGGCCAACAGTGGGCTTGATGCCGACGAGATTATTCACGTTGGAAGGCCAAATGATAGAGTTATCTGTCTCGGTGCCGACCGAAGCCCAAGCCAAGCCGATGGAAGCGGCCACAGCACTGCCGGACGACGAGCCGCTGGGGTCGTGATCCGGGAAATAGGCGCCCTTGGTCTGCCCCCCATACGACGACCATCCGTGGCTCGAGTTGAGACTCCTGAAGTACGCCCACTGCGACAGATTCGTCTTTCCCAGCAAGATGGCACCGGCCTGCCTCAGCTTGTCGGCCACGGTGCTCTCATCTCTCGTCACAGCACCGACGAGCGCATACGACCCGCATGTGTTGTTCATGCCGTCGGTCGTGGCGATGTTGTCTTTCAGCAGGACAGGAATGCCGTGCAGCGGTCTGGGCTTGCTTGTCTGCAGTTTCCGGGTACGATCCAGCTCAGCCGCAATAGCCAAGGCGTCGGGGTTGATGTCGTTGACGGCCCTCAGGTCCTGCGAGACCTCCTTGATCCGAGCCAAGTAGGCACGCGTCAAGTCTACACTAGTGAACTTGTCAGAGTCCAGTCCCTCTCGAAGCTGGTCCAGAGTGGCGTCCAGCAAGGAGGGCAATTCAGCCGCTGCTGCGCTACTGCAAGAGATGCGAGCTGTCAGAAGCAGTATTGCAACAAGAGTTGCCCTGGCGAGAAAGGCCGGGACCATCATGGTGGTGACTGTTGCTCATGACAGTTGATTGTCTGATGAGAAGAGCTACGCAGAAAGAGACGGGGTCAAGCAGCGTGAGAAAAGAATTTATATTATACTAGGTTTCTGTAGATAACTCCGGGGCGAGGCTGCGGATGATTGCCTGACTGACCTTGCAGCCCTGAGTCGTGAGGCCATTCGCGAACCAAGAAAAGAATCTATATTATAGGTTCTGTAGATGACTCCGCGGCGAGGCTGCGGGTAATAGCGTGACTGGCCTTGCAGCCCTGAATCGTGAGGCCATTCACGACTTCTGGTGCCAAGCACCGCTTGCGCGAGCAGGCATGACCCCGCCTCGCAACGCATACGTATTCGCGTGGGAAATGAGATTTGGATACTTGTCTCTCGGTTTTCGTGCTGATCCGGGGATCAGCTAACTGTCACGCCAGCAAATGAGCGACGTGAGTCGTAGAAGAAAAAAAAAGGGTTCAAGTGCACACCCACCGACTTGGCTGGCCCCAGACAGAGGTGGCCGCTCTTCCCAGCTCCACCGCAAACCCAAGCATTTGGAGAAGCAGCCTTTTTTTCCCCATTGACCGTGGGTGGATGGATCAAACCCCCCCCTCCATGGCTGGTGCACGCATGTTCTAGACAAACTAAACAACACGACAGGAACCCTGCTTGCCATGGCAAAGGACAAGAAAAAAAACACCGAGGCCAAGAAGGCGAAAAAGGTATCTGCCATTCCCCCCGCGTCCGACCCATGATGGTATTTTCATCTTGTAACTCTCCATTGGTGCTCGCCATGGCCCAGCCGTCCATTTACTCATCTCGTCTCATCACCGTGTCCAGCCAGGCACAAGAGTACACAGAGAATAGTGGCCTCGCAAAGATGAGGTGCTCATAAAAGAACAAGGGCAAACTTCAAAAGAAAGACGGACATTATGAACCAATAACTTCTGACTTTCACGCTGGCTGACTGACTCCCGCTTCTAGGCTGAGAAAGCAGCCAAGCAGGCCAACAAGGGCGAGAAAAAGGCCAAGAACAAAGCAGCCAGGGTGGAGGGTAGCGATGTCGAGGACGTCGACCTGGACTCGGTCCTCGACGAGTACCGTCGCCAGCAGGAGCTCTTTCTCAAAATCACCGAGACGGTCTGCCATGTCCCTCCCAGACCTAGAGCCGCGTCGACCCTGATGGCGTCGCCGGCTGACACGAACAACCTGCTGCTGTTTGGCGGCGAGTACTTCAACGGGTCCCTGGCGCAGTTCTTCAACGACCTGCACATCTACTACATCAACCGCGACGAGTGGCGGTGCGTCACGTCGCCCAACGCGCCGCTTCCCCGGTCCGGCCACGCCTGGACGCGCGCCTCCAACCCAAACCACGTCTACCTCTTTGGCGGCGAGTTCTCGTCCCCCAAGCAGGGCACCTTTCATCACTACTCGGATTTCTGGAGGCTGGAGCCGGCCACCAGGGAATGGACCAAGATCGAGGTCAAGGGCAAGGACAAGAGCCCGCCGGCGCGGAGTGGTCATCGTATGACGTACTGGAAGCAGTACATCTTGCTGTTCGGCGGCTTTCAGGACACGTCGAACCAGACGAGGTATCTGGCTGACCTGTGGATCTTCGACACGGTCAACTACCTGTGGCACTGTCCGACGCTGCCGCAGGCCCAGCTTAAGCCCGACGCTCGGTCTTCCTTCACCTTCTTGCCGTGCGATCAGGGGGCCGTCCTCCACGGCGGCTACTCCAGGGTGCGAGCGACCGTTGCGCTGAAGAAGAAGGCCAGCAAGGGGTCCAACAGCCAAGGCCAGAAGAACGTGCTGGTACCCAAGATCCACGATGACTGCTTCTTCCTGAGGATGACGCCCCCTGCAAGCGATGCCGGCGCCGCAAACACCCCCCCGACCGTCAGATGGGAGCGGCGGAAGAAGCCGGCCAACCCTCCCAGTCCGTCGCGCGCGGGCGCCACCATGACCTGGCATAAAGGTCGCGGCATCCTCTTCGGCGGCGTTCACGACGTGGAGCAGAGCGAGGAGGGCATGGAGAGCGAGTTCTTCAACCAGCTGTTCGCGTGGAACATTGAGCGCAACAGATTCATGCCACTCGGCCTTCGCAAGCCTCGGCAACAGAAGAAACAGGTCCCGGCGGACCAGCAGCGCGTGGGACGTCGCGGCCGGGCCCAAGCCAACGAGGAAGAGCTCCTGCGCCAGCTGGCCGCCCTCG
This sequence comes from Aschersonia sp. MBC 735, assembly GCA_030783925.1. Lineage (NCBI taxonomy): Eukaryota > Fungi > Ascomycota > Sordariomycetes > Hypocreales > Clavicipitaceae > Aschersonia > Aschersonia sp. MBC 735. Next base: position 8,486 of record JARJRV010000562.1, on the reverse strand, counting down.
AGACGGGCGCGTCTCTCGAGGAAGCCGACGGGATCGAGCTGGAAAAGGACGAGCCAACCGAGAAGGAGAGCCAACAGCCGGTGAGGGAGATGGTGGTCAGCATGGATCCGCCACATGTGCGTTTCAACGCCCAGCTCACTGTGCAGGACGACGTTCTCTACATCTACGGCGGCACGTTCGAGAAGGGAGACCGCGAGTTCACGTTCGATGACTTGTACGCCATTGACCTCAGCAAGCTGGACGGGTGCAAGGAAATATTCAGCCGGCCCGTGGAGGACTGGATCGTACGTCATCTGCCGCACCTGATACTGACCTGTTTATTTTCTCTCTTGATCCAGTCTGACGCCGCAGCCTTTCCAGGAATCCGAAGACGAGGACGACGATGAAGAAGAAGAAGACGACGATGACGAGGAAGACGAGGAAGACGAAGGGGACGATGACGATGACGACGACGAGCCCGAACAGCTCCGAACGGCCAGCAAACGCAAGAAGCAACAAGACGCACTTTCTGAAGCGTCCTTGTCGACTGACGCCTCTCCCACGTCACCAGAAGACGACGAATCCGACACAACAGCCAGCACGACGTCTGTTGACGACGGCCTCCCGCACCCACGGGCAAGTCTCTCCCTATCCGTTCCCCTTTCCCCTACGCTCTCACTTTCTCCTTGTCCGTCCCCTTTTACCTACTCTCTCTTTTTTTGGCTCCCTATCCGTCCCCTATTTCTTACCTCCTCACATCATCCCCAACCGTCCCCCTTGTTCCTACTCTCTCACTTTCTCCCCTCATCCCATCCCGTCTCTATACCGCCCACTAACCCACCGCGTGCACAGCCCTTCGAGTCGCGCCGCGAATTTTTTGTCCGCACATCATCCGAATGGCAGCTTCTCCTTATGACCAATCTGCGGTGGAAGAACATCCAGCCCGAGACGCTGGCCGTCAAGGAGATCAAGACCAAGGCCTTTGAGCTGAGCGAGGAGAAGTGGTGGGATAGCCGCGAGGAGATCACGGCGCTGGAGGAGGAGCAGGAAGCAGCGGGTATCCAGGAGGTGGTCAGTCTGGCTGAGAGGGGGGATGCGGGCGGTGTTCGGCGGCGATGATGACGTGGCGAGCTCAAGATTGTCGCCCACGCTGCTCGTCTGGTTCGGCGTCACTGCAATCGAATACGTCGATGACTCCCGGGGCATAGGAGAGTGTGTCCTGCACTGTTCACCACGCTCGTCTCCTTCATCGTCACTGCGAACCAGCACGCCGACCCGCAAGGCTGAATTGTCACTGCAGTCCAACATGATGCAACAGGAGTGCGTGTTCTGCGCTATTCTCCACGCTCGTCTGGTTCACCGTCACTGCAATGACAGCACGCAACATGAGCGTGCGTCCTGGGCTATCGTCACACAGCTCGTCCATTGGTTGACGACTACTGCTCATCCACATGCCGACTCGCGAGGTACGGCTCACCGTCACGACCATTTCGCATGTCGACGTACAAGGCACGAAATATGCACATCTTGTTCACCACCGTCACTGTCAACAACTCCAAACACCGCCTCTACTGCTGCCCCGTCCCCGAATTCCCCTCCCCCCCAAACGCCACCTATATCATCCGTGCGGCCAGCGCGATCACGGCTTCGCCATCGGGGGGTACTCGGTCCCGTCCTTGCTCACTTTGGGCTCGCATGAGCATCGCTCCTCGACTGCAACTGCGTCCATGACGCGGGCTATGTGCGCGCCGCAGCCCAACCACGTCACTTTCTCTAGCGGGGCAGGCACTTAGTGACAATGTCGCGCTGGCGGAGCACAAGGAAGGGGATCGAATGCTTACTGCACGTGCTGCAGGACGCTCTTCTGCACATGGTCCGCGATGTCGTTTTCTTATTACAAGAGGGAGCAGGGTGGGCTTGCGCAAGGTGAAGATGCGAGTGAAGAGAAAGGCGGGTGGAGGAGAAGCAGCCAAAGTCGCCACAGACGTAAGAGCCGGATATTAAGCGGTGATTGCTACGGGGGGGACCGCGACCAACATAGAATTTGCAAAGGTAGATGGACACGCTCTTCAGTATACAAACCACTTCTCCTGTTTAACCCAACTTCATTGCTTCTCTGTCTCCGGCGCAGCATCCGTCTCGCTCTCTGCGATGGACCGGATCAGATTCAGCGCCAGCTCGCGGCCTTGGGCGATGGCCGACTCGGACGCCGCGGCCGGGACGTGCAAGAAGCACACTTTGCGCGGACGGTCCGTCTTGACCAGGTGCGCCAGGCTGCAGTAATAGATCCAGTCGCAGAGGAAACGGCCCGCGTCGTCGGACACGCGCAAGTCCATGTCCTTCTGCGTCGCGTGTCGCCATCAGCACCTCACTCTCACGCCAACAGCCCAAACCAACCACTCACAGAGCAATACGTCTTCCACCGACGATACACATCCTCGATATCCAACCCCGAGACCAGCTCGTCCGGCAGCGCGTCCCAGTCGTCGTCATCGTACACGGGCGTATGGCCATCCACGTCCGGAATCTTGTACCCGCAGCCGTGAGCGCGCCGCTCGAGCTGATAAAACGGTCTCGGGCCCGACATGCCCATGTGGACGACGAAATGAACGCCTTGCTCCCGCGCGCGCTCCCAAATCCCCGGCACCGCCTCCCTCACCTCCTTGTAGTTGACACGCAACGGCTCCGGGTGGACGAGGATGCGCACCCGCACGCCGTCCGACCCGGGCAAATGCGAAGGCAGACTCCTAGCAATCTCCCACGACGGGTTGACGGGCCACTGCGGTCGAAAGGGCTTGGAAACGTCAGCATCTCTCTCGCGCGGGCTTTGGAAACATTGCTTCGCACCAGGAACCCCGTCACGAGCACCACCAGCTCCTTGGCCTCGGCGGCTTGCTGGGACCCCATCAGCTCTCTCCGAGTTGGCGTCTCGCAATCAATATCCAAAAACATGCAAAAAAAAAGGGGGTTCTTTGCAATCGCGAGAAGCTGCTCCGCGATGTAAAAAGTCCTTTTTCCTTTTTTTCCCCCCCCCCTCCCCAACGTGCCGCTAACGAGACATGCGCCTTCCCCTTCCCGTGCCAGTCCAGGCCGCGGTATGTCATCATCCATTCCGGCCTCCTTCACGGGCCAATGACCATGCTCGAGGGGGGGGGGGCCGTGATGCGCTCCAGAACCTCATCGGACTCGTGCACTTGCTTCACGCCGTGCGAATCACATGGCGCTGATCTTGGCCCTGTAGGACCCCCAATGCATCATTTGTATTCCGTACAGCAGAGTAGAAATCCGAGGTGCAAGCGGTCTTGCCATGTCGGGAAGTTCCGCGCCGTTCGCGGCACTGCCAGGTGGGGAAAGCTGATCCGGATGCCCGTGTCAGGCTCTCGTGAGTTTGATTCACTGCACAAGTGTCCTCCTCCTGCTCTACGAACGTGAAGACGATGTGACAGCATTACACGTACGAGGGGAATGATTGCACAAGTCTCAACTTCACATGACGTGGCTCATCAACCGACGAAAAAGACTGACAGCGTTGGTCGTAGCTTGACTTCATCACCGACGTCGTAAGTACGCCCGCCGTATTGTGGTGTCCGCAAACAAGTGACACAGCATTTCATTCACACTTGGTTTCATCGCTCAACTTGGACTTTCCTCCGCCCTGGTTCGACGATAGACGAAAAAGACGGAAAGCGTTGATCGTGCCTTGACTTGGCCGCACGAGGTCATAATTACTCCGCCCTGTGGTGTCCGCGAAGGAGGGACACGGCATTCGTTCACACTTGATGTCATTCATTGCATGAACCGGCACCCTTTGATCCTGTCAAGGCAACCACAAGAGCCTTGTTATTATTGCAGTCCTCTCCGTGACACATAACAAGTGTGTACCCAAGACAAGAGTAAACAGTCGGCGAAAACCACCGCCACGTCTTCTCCATGGCCTCGCGACCAGACTTGGCTCGCCCCGCGCAGCGCGTCGACTTTGCAGGATTTCTGCTGGACATGGACGGCACCCTCATCGACTCGACCGCCGCCATAGTGAAGCACTGGCACACGTGAGTGAGTCCCAGCCAGCGCGTCCCCCAAACTGTCACCCCAAAAAACAAAAGGCACCCAACACCGGCTAAACAAATATGCTGCCTTTTGGCCGCCATGCTTGCAAACCAGGGTTGGCCCCGAAATTGGCATTGAGCCCGAGGAGATACTCAAGACGTCTCACGGACGGAGGAGTATTGACGTCATCAAAATTCTCGCGCCGCATAAGGCTACTTGGGACTGTAAGCATATGTTATTCAACATGTCTTTACCAACCTAACCATCCATGTTGGCCGAGGACACCTCAAACGCTGACCTTGTCTGATGTCAAGACGTGAAAGGGCTCGAGGCCCGTCTACCGGTGCTATACGGGGACGACGCCACAGAGATCCCCGGCGCGAGGACCTTCATCGACGCTCTCACCAGCGTGTCCGCGCCCTGGGCCATTGTGACCTCCGGCACTGAGCCTCTTGTCCTGGGCTGGCTGAAGCGCCTGAGCCTCGCCATCCCACAGCATCTCGTCACCGCTGAATCCGTCGACGAGGGCAAGCCAGACCCCGCGTGCTACCGTCAGGGCCTGGAGAAGCTGCGGCTGCGTGACGTCGCCAGTCGCGTGCTCGTGGTCGAGGACGCCCCGGCGGGTATCCGCGCTGGCAAAGCCGCAGGATGTCGCGTCATCGGGCTCGTCACGAGCCACACGCTCCAGCAGGTCGTTGCTGCCGGCCCAGACTGGATCGTCAGAGATCTCGAGTCCGTCAAAGTCATCGCGAGGCAGCGCGACGGCTCAATCACCGTCGAGATCTCAGACGTGCTTTGCTAGCAGCTCACTCATCCGTTTGAGAACCTCCTTTTTTGGGTCGTCCCAGAGGGATCCTGCGTTTGTTTGGTGGAACCCATATGTCCATGTGCGAAAGGACGGCCGGCACAAAGGGGTTCGAAAGTCAAACAATCGAGCAGGATACTAAAGTCAAATAGTAGAAAATTGACGACTCCGTCAAAGGGGAACCAACATTCCATGACAGCTTACCCACTCCTTTGTCAGGGACGCCCTTTGTCCATTGACGTTGGTAACGCCGTGACGTAGGACAGAACACATTCAACGGTCGAAGACCGATGGGAGAGGGGAAAAAAAAAAAGGAGACGAAGACACAAGTCTCGGATGCGAGAGAAAAAGCCACCCGCTGTCGCCCTCTGTCTGTCTGATCCAGATCGATCGCCTTAGTGTTCAGCTGTCGCACAATTGAACCGTATTGTTTTGTAATCCATCTGAGTCGAGGCGTGAGCGTAGCACTCCCTTCCGCCCACAAGAGACGCGTGACGAATGTATCCCTTGGGAGGCCGAAACAGTCTTCACTGTCTGGTGTCCCAATGAGAATCAGGCACAAGGGGAACAAGAAGACTAGAAGTCTTCATCGATGTCGATTCTTGTGTCATGTCTGAATCGCGTCCGCGTTAGCTCAACATCTTTGACTTTGTCTGACGCGCCCGTAAAGACCTTTAGCGCGCCCTCGACAGATCGATCTGCAGAGGGCGAACGCAGGAGCTTGATGTTTCTGACACAACATCGCGACCATGCTGTTGTATTTTTCAACGCGCCGCAGCGCGCTGCCCTCAAGATGATGGACATACTGGGCGCTCACGTCCCCATTGCATCTTCCAAGGGGCCTGGAATATGATTTTTTTTGGCCTCTCTCTCTCTCTCTCTCTCTCTCTCCGCCTGTTGTGCTGTTCCTACTCTTCTCCCTTCTCCCCGGCACCCCACTGAATGGTCGCGAAGTCGCGTGGTCTACTCTGCCTCTCTCCCTTTCGCCGCGTGCACCGCGGATTTCTTTCGTTACGCGCGCTGAATCAGCGGCGCGCAATGTACGACCTCTAGGTCGCGTGAAGCAAACGTAGAGCTACAACGTCCCGAGCAAGCACATTGACGGGGTCACTTGTCGCCGATGAAGCGTCAACGTCCTTGACCACGGCTGCCTGGCCGCGCAATGCACCGTCATGTTCATCTTTTGCGTCGAAGTGCAGCAGAACATACATGTCGTATCAGGAGCATGCAGCCATGTCAGCCGTGCAGAGAGGCGTCGAGAACCGCAATCATGCCGATGCCGAGACTGACGGACGATTCAGAAAGGAGGTGAAATGAACGGAGGTCTGCGCTCATGTCAGCGGCGACGGGCCAAGGAAGACGGGCAGAATGCTACTCTGAAGCGACGCAGGCGAGAGAGAGAGAGTTTGACGCAAAGTTGCGCTCGTCCTGAGGGGGTGGCCGACGATGTGTCTGCGCCCCTGGTCGCGTCGTCGGAATCTCTCGCCGTCGCAAGCTGTCTCGAACTCGTAGAAGCGGCATGCGATGCCGGCTTCGCATCTTTCAGCCAGCCGCATTGCCGCAGCCAACGGTTCAGCCTCGACTCCTTGTCTCGCGTGTCTATGCATGCGCTTACTCGCTATGCGGGACCTTGCTTACCGGCCAGCAACGAAGTGATTCAAGGGGCCCGATAATACCGAGTGTGATGGAAAACCCGGGGCAGAACTTCTGGACTCCCGACCGTCTTCTCGCCCCCGACCAACTTGGCGCTGCTCCCTGCATGTCAGCATCCCAAGCGTCATTCGTCCATCCAACCATGCTTCTTTCCTTTCTCTTCGACAAAACACGCAACGCGCTACTCTCACTTCACCCCTCAAGCTGACGTGCTTGCGTCTGGAAGGAATCAGCCTACAAGGTGGCGTGAACGGGAAGCCTCCACTCAGTGCGTGCTGCCACATGGCCATGGCCCATGATGCTTTCCGTGCCGCTTTTTGAGAGCTCTAGTAGAGGGCCGTGGCTTGCAGCATTGGGCCGTGGCCGCCGTCCAACATGACATGACATGACGATTACTGCCTAGATAGGGGGGTCGCAACAGGTCAGAAAACCGGCGGCGACTCGATCTCAGTCTCCCCCCCTCCCCCCCTCTCTGCCCCTCCATCTCCCCTCGAGGCTAATGAGAACGCCAACGACTTGGGCCGACTTGGAGGACGAGTACTCTACTCCGTGCTTGGGGGATGAATGGATGGAATCTCAGTGGCGTAGAAAAGTTGGGCCGTGGCACCGCCGTTGGTGACAGGAAAAGAAATCTCGTCACAGATGGCTGGCTTCTCCTGGGTGCATCCAAAGCCACCCGACGATCTTCGGCATTCAAGTCTGCTCCACCATCTCACTCTGCCCTGCGGCGCCTGCATGGCACTAGCGTCAAGATTCCAGTTTGTGATTGCTAGGGAGTTCATTCGGGACAGCCCGCGGACGCTTTGGACCGGATGGACACGAGGCCCAACGAAATTGATGCCTCGTCGCGTCGTCTCGTCGGCTATTGCAGAGACAACGGCTGCTGGTGGTCTTGTTTCTGTACTTGGGTTGAGAGGAGAGGGAGGGCTCGTCTCCGACAGATGACGAAAGCTGACAATGCGACCGTGTCGGCTGCTGGGCCGAGATTCAGGACGACGAGAATGACCAGGTTGGTGTCCATTGTGCCGCCCTCGATCGACAGCGATGCCTCTGGACAGGACGAGACCGAGCCAAGTGAGGTGAGCTGGAGGAGACGGGGACACGCCCGAGCAGCAGTGACAAAAAAGAAAGAAAGCTATTTCCCGCCCCGAGATCCCATCGCAGGTGCACTGACGACGGCGACAAGCGAACAAGCTCGAAGTGAGGCTGTTCCTTAGCCCCTCCCCTCTGTGGTGGAAGGAGCACGACCAGGTCCCATCACACACGTGGCCGCCCGGCCCAATCGACGCCAAGTGCACCGCCAAGAGGCGCTGCTTTCTTTGGTCATCGGGCCCCCCAGTCGTGTTCGAGGCCCTCGTCAGCAGCTGGTGGACCACTTCCTGCCACACGCAGTTCCAACCAGACAGACACTTTTCATGTCCATAACTCGATTCGATTCCACCGCGTTGGCTCGGCCTGGCTTGGGTCGCCAAGCAGCAGTAGCAGCACGTAGTCGCAGCACGTACTGTACGGAGTAGTAAGCAGCAGTGGCCCGCCCCCCCTCAGAAATCAGAAACCCACGCCCCCCGGCACATCTCAGCATCATCACCACCACGGGATCGCCAGGCCCTGTTTCGACCACAATCCGCCCGCCGTCATGACGGCAACAGCACCCAACAAGCACGCATCAGCTGTCCAGCAGCTCGTCCAATCCGGCATCGTGCCTGGCGCCTTGTCTCGCTGCGCCGTGCTACCTGCGACGCCACTCTGAACCATGACGAATCGGCAGTCCGCTTTCGCGCTGTCAAAACCCATTCCCCGTCTACCATGTCAGCCACGCAACTGATATTTCCGTCTCCAGCCCAAACCAAATCTCGCAGCTTGTCCAGAAGCGTGACGCACTCTCGGGCCCTGGAACATCTGGATCCATCGTCAGACGGCGTTTTGAGCCTCAAGCAAGAAGCGCAGAAATTGTTGCTGAACGAAAACGAGATGAGAGTGGCGCACGCCCTCCCCTTCCGAC
>JARJRV010000561.1:0-12399 GCA_030783925.1 Aschersonia sp. MBC 735 | reverse complement strand
AAGAGAGGTCTCTGCACTCCCCCTTTTTATGCCCCTTTTCTCCTATGGGTCATGCCCGTGACAGGTCCGTCATTCGGCCGAGAAGGACCCAAGCCTGAGGCTCAAGACTATTATATATAAGAAATAAAGTAAAGTAAAGACTAGCTATATTTATAACCTTAGATAACTTTATTTTAAGAATATAGGAATTAATAATATAAATTATAAATACACCAAAATCAAAAATCGGGTTTTGGCGCTGTTTTGCGGACTCTGCTGTTACGCCGCAAAACGGGTCGGACCCGACACGGTCGGTCCGACAGGACGCAGGATAGATTCAACGTATAAAAGGGCAAAATCACCCAACTAGATAGCAGAAGGCAACAACTGTCTCAAGACATCACATTTGACATCAATATGAATTCCATTTGACTGTGACGAATTTATCAGAAAACAGGAAAGAACCAGCACGTAACATCTACCTAAGGTGCTACCGTAGTACGGCAGGCCGCAAGAGTGGGCCTCTTTGATCAAGCGCTAAGTTCTGGAGTCAAAAGTGAGATAGAAGTGTGGCTTTCATTATTGTTGCGAATCTTGGAGGGGACCAAGACTCTATTGCACGCACTGACCAGCCGAATTGATCTCTTTATTTTTTCTCATGTCAGACGAGATTGTCTTTCACTGCACGTAATTATTCAAGGGCTAACTTGCTCTCTTTGCATATTCGTGCTGACACTGCTGGCTATCCCAGTGTCACACTAGATGAGGATTATGCTCTCACAACAATGCTTCGGTACTATCTGTACATGAAGCTCGTCGTCTCGAAGGAATGGTCATCGATGTTCCTAGAGAAACCGTCTTTGCCCCCTCCAGCAACACGATATATTTCGCCAAAAGTTTCACCGAGGCCCACGCTGATCTCGTTATTTGGGAACCCCGGTCTTCGACAATGACGTGGATGCGGTAGGCGGTGATGCCGACCGTCAGGAGGCCCAAGCAGAAGAGCATGACGAGGAGAATCTTCCGCTGAGTGCTGATGCGTAGTGATCAGGCTGCCCCCCCGCTGGGCACGATGGTGTCATTAGCTCATCAGCAAAAACCAACAGCACAACCAACAAAGGGACCAACAGCAGCCCAAGAACCGTTGGCAGCTCACCACGATCCATTTCACGTGACAATTCAGGAGGCAATGGGCACTTCGAGTAGCGCGTACAATCATCGTGATGGAGTCACCTGCAAGCAAAAAGCGCGCGCCTTGCTATATACATATACTGCATGCAAGTAGAGGCGCCGTCCACGCAACGACTTCATGTGCTACAGAATGGAACGAGGTAAACTCCATCAGGTGATGGACAATACAGAGCGACAATTGATGGCCCGCAACGTGCCCATCCTTGCAGCAAAGCGGGCGGCGTCCGAAGAAGCAAAGCCAACGACTTACACCAAAAAAAGCAAGACCACGCCCAATGACGCTCCGAATAGTAAACGCAACCCTCTGTCAGAACCACAGGTGGTTCGCTTCCCCGACAAAGTAAGTCAAACGTCGTCATTGAACAAGGCAATTTTCTCATCGTCTTGCAGCCTGCAGTCTTGGAAGAACGAAATGGCCAGATCCAAGTCCGAGTAGTGAACAACGATAACGCCAAGGAGAACACAATCGTTCTCACAGGCCTCAAGTGCCTTTTCCAGAAACAGCTGCCAAAGATGCCGAAAGACTACATCGCCCGCCTTGTCTACGATCGTGCACATTTGTCAATCGCCATAGTCAAGCTCCCTCTCGAGGTGATTGGCGGGATAACGTTCCGTGAATTCCGGCAGCGCGAGTTTGCTGAGATTGTGTTTTGTGCCGTTTCGTCCGACCAGCAGGTGAAGGGATACGGAGCGCATCTCATGGCCCATCTCAAGGACTACGTGAAAGCTACGTCCCCGGTGATGCATTTCCTGACTTATGCTGACAACTACGCGACGGGGTACTTCCAGAAACAGGGGTTTACAAAGGAGATCAGTCTCGCAAAGTCAGTTTGGATGGGCTTTATCAAGGACTACGAGGGTGGTACGCTGATGCATTGTCCTATGGTGCCCCGGGTTCGGTACCTCGAGGTCGGCCGTATGCTTCTGAAGCAGAAAGAGACTGTGCAGGCAAAGATCCATCATTCAAGTAAGAGCCATGTCGTTCATCAGCCGCCTCCGCAATGGGCCAACGGCATCATTACTCCGATCGATCCGCTGTCTATTCCTGCCATCCGGGCCACTGGTTGGTCCCCCGACATGGACAAATTGGCAAGGGAACCACGTCACGGGCCTCATTTCAATGAGATGCGGCGCTTTGTCTACCAGCTCCAGAACCATAAACAAGCTTGGCCTTTCCTTGCCCCAGTCAACCAGGACGAGATCCCTGACTACGGCAAGAAGATCACGTCACCAATGGATTTGTCAACGGTCGAAGAGAAACTGGGGCGAGATGAATACGCTGCGCCTAGAGATCTCGTCAAGGATGTCAAGTTGATATTCAGCAATTGTCGGCAGTATAATGGCGCTTCAACGGTGTATACTAAATGCGCAATCAGGTTGGAAAAGTACATGTGGAGTCTGGTGAAGGAGGTCCCTGAGTGGCATGAGTTGCTGCTCAAAAGTTGATCATGACGACTATGGCTAGAAGACCCTGGACAGAAGCAAGCTTAGTGCTAGCAGGCAACCTTTCCCGTAGGTTTACTCGAAAATTCCTGTACGAGGAGCCTTCTTCTTGTATGATGACTTTCATTTTCTGGCCGTGCGGCACTTGCTGTATCCTACCGTGTCCAACTGAGCACGCTGCATAGACGCTATGAGTTGCGACTGCGTGTTGTCCTGGTAGTTTCATTCTATTCCCTGGTCTTTACGTCATGAACTATCTGCGTATTTCCGTCATACACTTTGCTGAGCCGTGGTTGACCGTGATCTAGGTGGTCCATCCACCACCATCATCGCCTTGCTCGTGTGCGCGGGTTTTCTCCCAACAACAAGTTTGACTCACTTGGAGAAACTGTTGAATTAATCGAGAGCCTTGCTCGACTGAATGGGGGGCAAAAGTGGAAACTAAATAACCAGGCTGGACCATGGTCCATGAAGTCTTGACGAAATAAATTTTTCCGCCCCGCGGTCTTGGCACTCGTGATACGTGTGCTCCTCACTTCATGCACACACACACACACACACACACAACTTCCTCTACGCACTGAGCACAGCACGGACGCCATGGAGGACGGCAGCATCCCGAAGACGCTGCGGACGACTTCCAAAACATGAGGCGAGTTGACACAGCCGGAAAGACCAGACTCTTCGTCCGCCTGCGCATCCTGACGGCGGGTCACGACCATGTCGTCACTCTCTACTCTCGCCTCAGTGACATCGACTCTCCCGTCCGCAAGTGAGACGCCGCGCTCTATTCAGGTCCGCGGCTACTCGCCAGGCGTCCCCCCCTTCTCCGACTTCTCTCCCTTTCACAGCCTCATGACCCTCCACGCAGGCTGGCCGGATCTTTACTCGCTCCAGTCCCTCGTGAAGAAGGCAGCTCACGTTCCCGATGTGCTGTTCCTGTACATGGATGGATGCCAGGTTGAAGGCAAGCCTGACTGCTCTCTAGCGTGCCACAACCGAACCCTGTTGTTCGGGTCGCTGGAGACGCTTTACAACTGCATCGCCCTGACCTCGCTGGCGTACTGGTCGCGGCAGAGAAACGGGCTTTTCATTTCCGACGACGCAGAGCGCAACGCCAGCGCCATCATGGGGTCTAGCTCGCTGGCTTCTTTTGATGACCAGTCTGTCTTAGACTCTTTCATCATGTGCGCGCAGGAGGCGTGCAGTGGCGACGGCTTGCATAAGCCATGCGACGAGTCCGTCACGGAGCTCAGGCCCGGCGCGAACGGGTCCGTGGTGTTCGAAGCCATGGACCAATTTTGCCCGGACATGGAGGCTGAGATCAACCCCGACATTTTTGGACCCGGTGTAAGTTGCGTTACTGACCTTTCCCAACATGATGCGACGAAAGCAGTCACTGAGACGAGAGCGATGCATGGAAAACGGACCGTGCTGTCGTGTAGGTTCTCATTTCCTACATCATGCAGGTCTCCTTCTCCATCACGCTGTTTCTGCTCCTCAAGAGCTTCACCTTCTGGGTGCGCCACTCACAAATGACGAGACAGGAAGAGCAGGGGCATCACCGTCAATGGCGGCGCCCACCCTCATTCCGTCTCAAACGCCACCTGACGCGCATCGAGAGCATGTTGTGGCGCGACTCGTCGGCCCTTTCGCGCACGAGCATTGCCATTGCCACCACGCTGGTCGAGTTCCAGGAAGCACAGTGCTGGTTCGTCTTTGCCATCCAAATCGCGTCTGTCCTTGCCATCGTTGTCAACTCCCAGGAGGGCGCCTATTGGGGCGAGATCATCCTCAACGCCGGATTGGCATTTCATGTCAGCCAGAACGGCATACTGCCCATGTTCCTGGTCCAGATATGCCTTCATCACGAAGGCATCCGAAACTGGCATACGTTTCTTGGCTTTCTTGTCGAATATCTCCTGGCCATCGTGGCAACCACGCAAAAGGTCTACTTTCTCGATGCATTTCGTCTTTTCAAGAAGCAACACCAGATACAGGCTTGTGGGGGAAATCCAAGTCCCCGAAGCTATTGCGCGGCAACCCAAGGTGTGGAGGGGATGCATATAACCTTCTTCCCCGACCTGCTCTTGTACCAAGCTGTGTTTCTGATACTGCACAGTGCAGCCATTGGTATTCTTATACTAGATCAACTGAGCTGGACTCTCAGAAGGCATCGCCTCACTAGACGGTGGAAGATACGAGGCTGCACAATCGGCTGGACCTCGGCAGGTCGGCCCGGCTTAGCTCGGCTTCGCTTCAAGTCATGGACTTGGCGCGTGTTGGAGGCACTCTATTTTATCGTGAATGTGCTCTATCTGCTGTCTCTGCTTCACATCGTCGGCCCTGACAGTTTTGAGGCCAGTAAATGGTCTTACGGGCAAATCGTTGCCGTGACGGTGTGGGGGCCTGTCATTGTGAAAATGTTGGACCTCGCGCTATGTGAGTGCTCATTGACAAAGTCATATGCATCCGGACCGCGATGAGCTGACACGTGAGGTCTTGACGCAGCCGGTCCTCCCAGAAATGGACAAAGACTGAGTTCTGGCCCTCCTCGATTGCGAATCGACAACGTCATCAATCGACGCGACGGTACCTCAGCCTCGGTCGATGAAGAGCTTGAAGCAGAGGAGGCGGCTGATGGTCCGTCAAGAGATCGAGAGGCTTCACGCCCTCCCATCGTGGACTTGCGACGACGTTCTGATCGGATGCGCAATGAAGAGATGGACTTGGGAGATGTCGCGCATGGTAAGGTCAACGACTTGGTAGGGAGGACAGCCCAGGAAAAGTGCATTGGCCTGTCGTGAGGAATGTTTTGTTTTGCCGAGCGTGATGGGATGCGAAACGAATGATGCCATGGCAGGATGTGTAAAATCCTTCCTTGATTTAATCACGAGTCTCCCAGTTGAAGTGTGCATGTCCAAGCTGAACAAGGCCTGACGTCTCCATCATCTGGAGCGACAGTCACAGCCTCAGTCCGCTGATCTGCTCGACGGTGGCGGTGGCGGTGACGATGACGGGGACGACTCCTCAAACTTTGTCGGCTGGAAATCGTAAGCCAGATTCTCCCTCTCTTTGAGAAAAGTATCAACCCTCTCGTCCTTGCTCCTGCCCGTGGCCGCGAGCGTGCTCTCCCGCATCTTCTGCCCAATCGCCCAATCCTTGTGCTGCACAAAATCCACGTACTGCTCGCCAGCGGCTTCTGCGCGGTTCATCTGCGCAAACGCGCCTATCATGCACATGCACACCACCAGGGCCGCAAACATGCCGTTGCTCATGTACACGGGCTCACGGGGTCCTGCTCGCCACCGCTCCCAATCCTCCCACGTGGCGTTTCGCGAGGCATTCCCCGGACGGGAGCGCCACGCGTGATCAGCTTCCCTCGTGCGTTGCGGAGAAGTCCAACCCACGCCGTGGTGGTCGTACAGACGGCGTTTCTGGGGGTCGCTCAGCAGGTCGTTCGCTGCGACGACGAGTCGGTAGCGCTCCAGACGGACGGCACAAGGCAGTGGGCTCGATGGAGAGTCGGGGTGGTAAAGCTTCACGAGCTGGTAGAAGTGGCGCTTGGTGTAGGTTGCCGTTGGCTGGATGCCGAGTATCTCGTAGGGGGATGGGTGCGAGCATCGTGGCCACGGCGGCGGCTCGGCCGGGGCTTTGTGCGTAAAGGGTCGAGCAGGTGCGAATGATCGGCTGAAGCTGGCGGCTAGCGAGGCTGTGTGGTATTTGAACATTCTGGCTGGCGGGGAAAGCATTTCTCCTGGACGTCGGCTTTGGACAAGCTGCTCAGATGTGAATTGGGGCGGGGGTAGTAAGCTGCGTGATGCCGATGATGCGAGGTCCATGGTCACTATGTGGGGCCTGCCCATTTGGGCAATAATTGCTGCCTTTCGACGATTGATGGATGACTTCTCTCCGTGCGTCATGGATGATGATGCCTCAGATGACAGCTTAACGCGCACTCGGAGCTGTGAGTTCCTCGCCTCATCACACAGTTCCATGCATGGGCACCCGGCCGCACACTACTCATCTCACCGCACCAGCCACCAGGGCCATCGCACCGCAGTAGATACCCAAGTACGCGATCCAATCCATCCGCCGCCGCTCCATTTGCTCCATCATGATACCAACACTGAGTGCGACGAGGAGAACAATCGCCATGCGACCGAGAAAGCTCGGGATCACAACAAAGAGGAATATGGGCACAAACACGACAAACATGCCTGATCCGGCCATGACGACAGAGGATATCTCTTGTGATTCTCCTGATGCCGCTCGAATGACACTTGTCGAGGGCGCAACAATGTGATTACCGTCGTTCACGTCTCTGTACGCGCCATGAAAGCGCTTTGCCGTGGTCTGAGGCACAGGCGTTGGCACATCTCTCGCATCATTGAACTCGTCCGAGTACGGACTCTGGTGAGATCCCAGCGAAACCAGATCGCCCGAGTAATCCAGGAAACGAGTTTCATCATCCACAATGAGTTTGCTCGTGGAGAGGAACGTCTTGTACGCCTGGACATCGCGCCACGTTGGCGCTTGAAGTTTTCGAGTCTTCGAAAATGCTACCAAGACTCGGTCTATCAATCACGGATCAGCTTCAAAGAATGCTAGCTGTTCAGGGAGCAAGCATGACACTCACTGTATTGACTCAGCTTGTATCCGATGAGACCCAAAACCTCCGTCTTTTGTTCTGCTAATTGGTCGTTGTTCCAGCGGCTTTGCCGGCGAGAGTCTGGCATGACGCCGCCTGCGTAGCTTCTGTTCGCAGTGTCCCTAGATTCCAAGGACGCCAGTCGTTCCTCCAAGTCTGTAATTTCGTCCTGCATGTATAGGAGCAGGCGATGGTTCAGCGCATCAAACCGGCGATAGATTGGTGTGATGGGTTGGTCATCGATATCGCCAGACAACTTAGTCGCCAGCAGCTGGTAGCCACTCGAAGATGTGTGGTCTGAACCAAAGACAAAGTCGGGCTGCGATGGCGAGTAGTAAGTCTCGGACCGAAGATCGCTTTGTGAATGGCCAATGGTTGAAGAGGGACTTTGTGGAGCATGACGATACGCCCACGGTTGGTGATTTGCTTGATGATACCATGGCTGGCTGGCTGAAGCCTTGTCAGGGACGTCAACGCTATGAAAGCTCGATGGCTCGTGGATGAACTGAAGTGCCGGAGGCTGCGGCATCCAATCTCCTGGTGGCACAACACCGTCGCCGCCGTAGCCAGGAGGTCTGACTCTGAATGCACCACTGCCAGCATTGCTGGACTGGGCTCCACGATCAGGCTTCGGCCACGCGTATCCCTTTTCACTTTTGCGTGACGATGGGCTGTTAGGGTCCGACTTGATGGATGGCGAAGGGACCTGTTCTTGAGAGACCAGGAATTCCATGGCATTCGGCCGCCGGCTGGGAATTTGTGGCGGAGGAGCCTTCTGCAGAGGCGTATCGATTGTCTCTGTCAGGATTTGACTTGAACAGTCTCTGACATGCTCGGAAGTCTCAGAAGACGTTGGCAGACCGCAAGCCTTGGTCGGTGACGCAGTTGTAAAACTTGGTAATCGTGCATCTTCTTCTGGACAATCCTCCACGCTTGCCGCCACGAAGCCCTCCACGGGCGCACGCGGAAAGGGGCGCCGAGCGACGTGCTCTGGAGTGGGAGTCGACGAGAAAGTCGACCCGGCCTCATTCGCATCGTCATTTCGTATGCTGTCTGAAGAAGGCACAGCGTCCTGGGCTGTCGACGCATCATGCGGGTGCCCTGAGGCAAGCGAGCCACTGTCGTGATGCGAGCTGATCGCGGAGCGTGTGAGATGCTCTGTTTTGGCTTGAGGATGTGCTTCACTCATCTTGTGGATTTGCTATGAACAAGCTCTCCGCTCCTCGGTGGGAAAATAACGGGGGCCAAAGAGATGAATATGTCGGCGCTCAATGTCGCAATCACGGAGGGGAACGCAGGCCTGGAGTGGTCTTCGCATCAATCGAATCGCAGCCGAAGGCAACACGAGAGCGTGGAGCTTGAAGCCGACCGATGATCCGATATCTCGTCACAAGGCCAGATGACGCTATGATCATTCATGCCCGATAAAGTGGCGCATTCAGTCATCATATCGGGCATGAGCAGGAGGGCGATTCCCACGTTATCAACCTGGAGCTGCAAATGCCAACAAACTGCAATCAATCGCCATTCGCCAGGGAGAAAGCGTGCATACGTGATATGGAGCAGGGTCACGACACGCTTTGACAGACAGCTAGCCCACCACCCTTGCCTTTTTCAGCAACAGGAAGTGGCAGACACCTTGTCTCAGACTGGTCGTGGGCGTGGTAGGATGCCGCCTTTTACTCCGAAGCAGCTGAGCGACAAGGTCCCCCGCATGCTTGAGCTTTACAGAGGATAGACGGGCATTACCGTTTCACTGGACACCTTTCCCTGTCAAATCTCGACCGCTGGCTCCTGGCATGGAAGAGGAACGAGACTCCAGGGCTCTGCCTGTGGAGGGGATACTCCAGGTGTGCCGCGCAACGAAGAAGCCCGGATTTGGTGTTGGTGTTGTTACTGTACACTGCGCGCAAAGCCTAAGCCGTGGGCCACGATCGGGGTCTCTCTGGTGACCATCGGATAAGTGTGGTGCATACTGACGTTTGCTGGTCATGCATGCTGCTGGGGCATGTATTCTGGCAGCGGTTTCTTTCGCGGGGAAACCGTGAGGTGTCGGCTGACGATGGACCACGCTTGAGAGAGCAAGGAGGAGGAGGGTGGTGGACTTGGTGGTTGACTGGTGGCGGTGGGGGAGTGCAACGAGTGGGAAGGCGCGGCGGGAATCCTGTCGCGGCACATAGGGTTACTAAACACGTCAATTATCGGCCAGTCATGGCTGCGCCATTTTTGACGTGACAGTTATGAGCCCGGGAGGTGTTACCTGTAACTTCCACTGCTTGCTAGTTCGATTCCCACTAGTGACCACTATAGTGACCGGGCCATCCAACCTACTATAACGCGGTTAAACGAGTCAAACGAGATCTGATTATACCTGACAGAGGGTAGTCCGCAAAACATAGCTTAGGTAGTTCTAGTTGCTCTTTGTACAGCCCTAGAACTAGGGGGTGTGTCGCGGCACATAGGGTTACTAAACACGTCAATTATCGGCCAGTCATGGCTGCGCCATTTTTGACGTGACAAATCCCTACCTTCCCGCTCGAGGTGCACAGTGTGCAAGCCGACTTGCCCCACATCACCCGTCCGCTAGACCCGTCTGCTGAGGCAGCCATAGTCCTGGCAAATTGCAGCATCAAGCACGAAGTAATCTTTTGAGGTCAACAATAAGCTTCATCCATTACTCAAATCCTGACATTGACTCATGCCTGTCACGCATGTCCTTCATGAGCGTCGACAATTAATGTTTACAATGGTCTCATGTTCCTGCGTAACACCATCCCGATGACTGATTCAAACAAAAGTCCACCCGATCATCAGCCTCAACCAGAAACTCGATGTTGAAGCCTGCCAGAGGCAGACCGCACTTGACTATGGGCTCAACGATGCGACGAATACCCTTTGAGGAGCTGGGGCGATTCGTCTCTTCCGGAACAATTTCTCGCGTTGGTTGTCTGACTGCTGCTGCCAAACTGCGACGGATCACCCCCACACTGTCTTCATCAGGATTCATGACGGAGTACTCTCGACCTGCATCTGCATTCACCTCTGCTACGTCCAGAGATAGCGGCAATGCTATGCCGTTGCGAAAGCAGCTCAAGGAGAATGCGCGCTTGGCCAAGAAACAGGGCATCAAAAACAGCTGCAAAGGCAACTCAGCGGCCGTCGATGGCTGGGAGTTGACCGTAGGCATCGAGATTCACGCGCAACTCAACGCAGGTCGGAAATTGTTCTCCCCTGCAACAACAGCGTCCAATGATGAGCCAAACACTCATGTCGCAGTGTTTGACACGTCCATGCCTGGCAGCCAACCCTTGTTCCAGAAAGAGACGCTGATCCCGGCTCTCCGCGCCGCCCTGGCCCTTGACTGCGACATACAACGTGTTAGTCGATTCGACAGGAAGCATTATTTCTGGTGGGACCAGCCTTCTGGATATCAAATCACACAGTATTATGAGCCATTTGCCAGGAATGGCAGCATCACGTTATCCAAACGAGATGGCATTGCCGCCGAGGACGGCGAAAGCGTCACGATAGGTATCAAGCAAATACAACTCGAACAAGACACGGCAAAGACACTGTCGCAGACGGATAACATGCATTGGTTGGATCTGAATCGAGTCGGCGTACCCCTCATTGAGATCATAACGGAGCCTGACATGCATAGTCCGCGGACGGCCGCTGCTCTGGTTAAAAAATTGCAACTGCTCCTCAACACAGTTGACGCCTGTGTGTCCGGCATGGAGGTGGGCGGCCTGCGCGCCGACGTCAATGTTTCCGTTCGCAGAACCGACGACTGGTCACAGCAATTGGGAACAAGAACGGAAATCAAGAACCTGAGCACCATCAAAGCAGTCGAGGATGCTATCATTGCCGAGAGGGACCGTCAAATACGTGAATTGGAGGCCGGCCATGTCATCTTGGGCGAGACACGAGGTTGGTCGCTGGGATCTGCAGAGACACGCCGGCTGCGCGGAAAGGAAGGCGAAGTGGACTACCGATATATGCCGGATCCTGATATAGCACCGCTGGTGCTTGAGGACGAGCTTATTCAATATCTGCGCAACTCATTGCCCGTGTTGCCGGACGTGGAGCTCGACGTTCTCGTGCGCGACTACGGGCTCACGTCGAAGGATGCTTCGTCCCTGATCAACCTCGACGGTGGAGCCCGCATCCAATACTTTTACAAAGTCGTTGCCAGCTTGGGCGAAAGATTTCGAGATGCTCGCGTCTTTCAGAAAACTGCGGCGAAGATGGACATGAAGAGTTACGCCACGCTCGCCGCCAATTGGGTCACTCATGAGCTGGGACGGTTGACCACTTACAAAGCAGGGCCCTTTGCCTCAAGTGAGCTGACTTTCACACCCGACGGTAATTGTGCGCAAATACCGGAGTCGGATTTATCGCAGCTGCTGTTTTATCTGCACCGGAAGCAGATCACCGGCAAGGTTGCGAAAGAGCTGCTTTTGTCCATTTATTTGCATGAGCTGCAGGACGGCGTCACTGCAGCAATCGACGAAAATGACTTGTGGTTTCGAGAGATTTCACCAGACGAATACCGTCAAATCGCCGAAGAGGCTGTACGGGGCGAAGACAAGTTGCTGCGGGAATTCTCAGGGTACAAGAGGTATCCACACGGGAAGCTGATGTATCTCGTCGGCAAGATGATGCGACTCGGTGCAGCAGAGCGCATCGATCCTGTGACTGCAGAGGCAGTCATGAGAGCGCGCGTGGAAACAGGAGGGTTGCCCGAGCAGCGATGCAAGTGATCAATTGAGCAAACTTTGTAGAAGAGCTGATTTGTTGCATGTCGAGTGACCACGTTCGACACCCTCTTGCCCATCTATGCAGTTGATAATTGCTTGTGGAAAGCATCGAGAAAACAAACGACCGACATTTCGGAGCCGCGAGATAATCTCATTTAAACAATCTGATCATTTGCTCCGGGGTATTAGGTAGCTGCACTAATACCATTTCTGTCCGCCTAGCTTTATGCAACCCTTCTCGATGAATGGCGGGGTACGCCCACCGCCTCTCGAAATTCAAAGTGGGCTGGCAGAACATAAATTGTGACTCAAGACAAATCGCAGAAAGCAGTGCCGCGAGACATATCGCAACACCCCCCCCCCCCCCCCCTAACC
>JARJRV010000560.1:0-29286 GCA_030783925.1 Aschersonia sp. MBC 735 | reverse complement strand
TTCCCCCTATTTCTTCCTCATTGACTCATTCTCCAACCCTCCGCATTTCTTCCCCCGTTCACACTACACTACATATCGTGCATATACGCTACGGTGACGATGTTTGATGATGGTGTTCTTGATCATTCATTCCTTTTTCTTCTGTCGAGGGCTAGGGAGGACGTCTGCTCCAAACATGTACGGTAGGCACTGCCGGTGTTTTTTGTCCCTGTCGTCCGCATTCAGCCTTAGAACGAGGGCATGTTATGCTCACACTTTGCATGAGAGCGAACTGGTTGTTTCAAAAAAGCATGGGAACCGTGAGACCGGGAAAACAGCGGTCGTTCGTGGTCTTTCGTTGATATGCTTGTCTCATGAATTGACGTACATTGCGCGGCTCCGCGGGTTAGTGAGGAAGGGATCGATGCGTTTACTGCGAAAGATTAGGGGTGTGCGCGGTGCTGGCTCGTGATGCCACAGGGTCGTGATGCTTTGTATCTGCCAGGTGCTCGCGCCCAGCAGCTCGAATCGGTGAGCCATAGCTGCTCTATAAGCACGACCCATGTGGCCATACGGTGTCCTGTGCCCTTCATACAAACTGCATCATCCTGTACAGTCCCAGAGCTACATCCTTCACTTCATATATAAGCCGTATTACGACCGATTCAGCAAACCGGACAGCCACCTACCACATGCTGCTCTCATACAGCGACATGGCAACATCCCATCATCTCACACAGCCATGCCTCACCTTCCACCAACAGCCCCCGCCTCACGACCATCCATCCTTCTCCTGTTACGTGCTTCCCTCTCACACAGCCGCATCTCCCCAAGCACCACCCAGCGGGCGCCTCAACAGCCACAGCTCCCCATTGCCCACCCTCGCAGCCACGCGCTCAACCTCAACCCCATCCGGCATCACGACGCGACTCCCCCCCCTCTCCTCCCACCACACCTCCCTCCCTGCCAATGTACGCGTTTTCCCCTCCCACGGCGCCTCGCCCACAACATGCGCCATAACGAACCGCTCCAACGCGTCAGCTGCCGCAGACTCCGTCTTGTTTGTAAACGCAGGGACGTCCACGGGATTGAGGGGGGCCAAGACCGTCACCCCCCCCGGAGAAGATAGCAGGGACGTCACGCGCTCAGAGCGGCGCGTCCACGATGCAAAGGTCGATATGGACCGGTGCGAACCTATAATGTCGAGGAGGGAGACGGCCCGTTGTGTCGTCGTGTGGGGTGTAGACGGGGAGGGGGAGGGGGACAGAGGTGGTGCGAATTTGATGGGCGGCGGGGACGGCATGGCTATGTGTCGCGGTGAGGGGGCATTTCGGGTATCGCGGTGGGTGCTCGACGGCGGTGGTTAGTGACGCGTGCTGATTGAAGGGCAGGACGGCGGCATTGGGAGTGGTGGTGGGTTTCATGTGGTGACGGATGAGTTGGGCCACGGTGGGTGGTGCTTGGAAGCTGCGTGTTGGCACGACGTAGTGCTTTGGCGCGATGGGTTTGTGTGAACTGGTGAGGCTTTTCGACTGCGGTGTCCGAGGTGGAGGGTGTTGAATGGCTGTCGTGTGAGCTTGTGATGGTGATTGGGTTCGTCACGTCGAGTAGATGGCGATGTTGACGTAGCTCTGTACCTTGGGCAGCTTCGTTCGTGCTTAGGTAAGCAGGCAATGAATGAGCCGCGTATTCGCGTTGCTTTCTGTCACACTACCTATATAGGGGGTACCAACAGCATCATTAGAAGGCCAGTCGGCTGTGCCGTTTTTTGATGCGACACTTTCTCTGCCGCGCGGGACTTCCCTGGCAGACCAAACTCACCATTGGGGAAGACACTGATGGTGGACACGGGTGTATTTAGGCGCCACCTGTTCTTGCTAGCATTTGAAATAACCATCCGTCTCTTCATCTTCTTTCCTACCTATAGGTGACATTGCTCAATCAATCCATTCTCCTTCCCATATTCAATCATGGGGCATCCATCCTCCTGAAGCTTAAAGTCTCACATCCTACTATTTCTCTGTCTCTACCTACGGTAGGTCGGTTTTATTTCTGTGTAATCCGTGTTTGAAGAGATCCAAACAAACGGACAAGGCATAGAAAGGAAAAGGGAAAAAAGGAAGAAATCAAAGAAGAGGAAGACGTAGGAAAAGCAAAGAAAGGAACGAGAAAGCACGCAAAAGGAGAAAGTGAGAAGAAAAAGCAGTGGAAAAAAAAAAAAAAAAAGAAACAGAGTAAAGAAGGAAACACTCGGTTCCCTTGGCGTGATAGGCTTGATTTACCAACCGAATTCCCAAGAGCATCTTCACCAAGCCCCCGTTGCCACTTGTCACGTCATATGGCCAGGTACGTCCATCTGGGGTTCGGTGCGCGATAAGGACTTCGTACTTGGGATGTATGTACTTTCGCATCCATCAACTGTGCCGATGAGCTGGACCTTGAAATGGGATCCGCAAATCTGCCACCGGTTGTCGTTTGTACACACTCAGGATTTGATCACCAGGGGGTCAGTTGACCCGACTAAGACCTGACTTGAGACTTGACCTGACCAGTCTCTTCATTGTCCTCCGAAAGCATTCGAGAGATCGGGCAACGGCGACCAGCGCGCATCAGGCCACTGAAGGCATGCCAGACATTGGACCACCCGTCGAGTTCGAGGCACCTGTAAGCAAAAGGCGCGCACCTTGCCTATTGTCGTAGTCTAGAACCTAGCTTATAAGTTTGAAGCACGACAACTCACCACCAACGCAAGGTCGGTTGGCTGGACTGGGTCTCTTTGGTGCGACAGTTGTCCTGCACCATCATTCAGCAAACTACAGGCCGTCACACCGCACGGCTCATCATGAAATGGGGAACCAGTCTTCTTCTCCGCCACGTTCTCCCCAGATTCCACTTGCATGTACAGTGCCGCGACGCGTGAAGGACAGGGTTGTCCGGCCGCCTTGGGTTTCACGGACTGAACAGTGGACGCAGGGCCTCTCTCTCTCGCATGTGAAAGAGTCGGTGGTGGCGCGGGGCGCAGCGCGGGGGAAAGACGTACAGCCAATCACGGTGCTGGGATTTTCGGCCTCTTGCTGACTTGCCATGCAGCCTATTGGCGGTAATTGGGCGAACGAAGCTGGTGCGGCAGGGTTTGGTCTGGTGACCTGTGCGGGTGCAGGGGGGGTCTTTCACATGTCAGCGCCGTGGACCGTCATGCTCAGCGGTGGACGAGTCAAGCATGGCATGCATGGCATGTGCGGCTTGATGGGCAGGGCAGAGACGATGTGGCTCTTCGAGATGTAGCGAATACTGCAGCTTTGTTTCAATGAAAGGCTGTCAGAATGGAAATTATGAATTGAATGCTGACTCGTGACGAATGGCTCTTCTTGGAGTTCACCATGATGATTTCTCAACACTATGTCTTGGTTTTCTCTTCATGGCGAGCTTCTCGAATTTATGGCGTCTCCTGACCCGTGGCGCCTTACAAGATTTTTGATGCTGTTTTTCTTTTTGCCGACGCGTCACTTTGAGAACGGCATGCGGCTAGGAGGAACAAGTCATTCCCGTCACAGCCTAAAATAAAGCTCATACGTGGTCTGGCCACTCTGCTGCGACAATGCCAAGCTTGCTTGCCTCCAAGCTCCACGGCGTCCATGAAAGAGCCCGTGTGTGATGAATAGCAGGTGCATCTGCAGGCTGACAGGCAGGTGGACTCCCATGGCCCGCTGCTGTTATACTGTAAAAACGCCCGTTTTACAGGCGTCCCTCGTTACAGCCAAGGAGCAAGCTGACGATGGCTATGAAACTCGCCTTTTCCACACGTCCGCCGCAGCACCCAAGGGGTAGCAGACTCGTTCCATGACCAGTTCACGGCAGGCAAGCATGCCAATTATCCCTGTAGGACGTCATGGCATGGAGAGGCGAACATGCGAAAGGGGGCGCGAATGCCATGATTCACCATTTTTCTTTCCGGCTTGCCCATCGTCCGGTGCCTCTGTGCCTTTTGTCAGCCACGCCGCCGGCCTGTTGGCGTTGGCGTCGCTATTGCCACTGACAGCCCGGCGCGCCAGGAGACGGCCGACGCAGTGGAGCATCTCCAGTGCAGAGCACACCAGGGTCACCTGCCCTGGAAACAGGGCCCCTCCGCCCCCTAAGCGCCCCACGATGGTCTCTTTGCCACCGCCAGCTGGCCAGTAGTGTCGTCTGCAATGGCATCCGTCGCCTGGTTAGACCTCGGCTGTCTGGGGCCCCCCCCTCATCCCCCAGAAATGGCCCTTGGCCCGTCTGGTCCTCGGCGCAATCCCGCCCTTCCCTTCCGCTGTGCACACGCCCCCCCCCCTCCCGCGGGACTTCTTAAGACTCACTTTGCCGAGGACCGTCTTCGCCTTGTTTTCCTTGTTCTCAACTTCCTCCTTCGTCTCTCCCATTCTGCGATTCGAAGTCCCTCATTCGTCTCGACGTCGCTATTCTCCCATATTTCGAGCGAAGACATCAGCTAACAATCACTCACATCTGACTCCTCTTACTCTTCACATCTTTTGTACCCAGGCACCATGGCCCCCAGTGTCATCGTTGTTGGTGGCGGCTGTAAGTTTTGACCGTCTCCCATGTTGAACTTCGCACATTGCTTTGCTTCTGGAGGTGTCGACCTCGAGGACGCTGTGTCGCGTCGCCCGAGATTGGGCCTAGGAGGAGTCTGGGAAGCCGGCCTACCATCCGCCTCGGAGCGTCTGTTAGACGACGACGAGTTCCGCCGGGCAAGCCATTCGGCCTGCGCGAGCGGACGAAAGAGGCTTTCTGGCGCCCTTCCTGCACTGTTGCAACTAGAAAATCAAAGAGCATCACCAGCTGACCGAGTTTTCTATGCAGTATCTGGCCTAAGTGCCGCCCACACCATATATCTGGCCGGTGGCAATGTGGTAGTTCTGGACAAGCAGGGTATGTCCATGGGCCTTTTCTGACTTCGCTATGGCGGCTGGCCAGCAGCATTCTTCTCGCCTTCACATGCGCTGACTTGTGGCTTTCCGCGCAGGTTTCTTCGGAGGCAACTCCACCAAAGCCACATCTGGTATCAACGGCGCCTTGACCAGAACGCAGGTCGAGCATACCATCGGCGACAGCGTCAAGCAGTTCTACGATGACACCCTCAAATCGGCCCGTGACAAGGCCCGCCCAGATTTGATCAAAGTTCTCACCTACAAGTCTGCTGCCGCCGTCGAGTGGCTGCAGGATGTTTTCGATCTCGACCTCACCCTGGTTTCCCGTCTTGGGTACGTCTCTCTCTCTCTCTCTCTCTCTCTTGTCATTTCTCTCTCCTCTCTCTCTCGCTCTCCTCCTGTACACGGGACGCCTCTTTCGTATCTTGTCATATCTTGCTTCTTTGCTAACAGTCTGCAGTGGCCACTCACAGCCCCGAACCCACCGTGGTCACGATGCCAAGTTTCCCGGCATGGCAATTACCTACGCGCTCATGCAGCGCATCGAGGAACTCGCCGAGAACGAGCCTCAAAGAGTCACAATCATCAAGAAGGCCCGTGTCACGGCCTTGAACAAAGAGGGCAACAAGGTCACCGGCGTAACGTACGAGGTTGACGGTAAGCCCTCGACCGTCGATGGCCCCGTCGTTCTGGCCACTGGCGGTTACGCCGCCGACTTTGGCGAGACCTCGCTACTCCAGAAGCACCGTCCTGATACCATGGGCCTGGCCACCACCAACGGCACCCACGCCACGGGTGACGGCCAAAAGATGGTCATGGCCATTGGCGGCAACGGCATCGACATGGACAAGGTCCAGGTACATCCCACCGGTCTCGTCGACCCCAAAGACCCCGGGTCCAAGTGGAAGTTCTTGGCCGCCGAAGCTCTCCGTGGCGAGGGTGGTCTGCTGCTCAACGGCGACGGCGACCGCTTCTGCGACGAGCTCGGACACCGTGACTATGTGTCCGGCATGATGTGGAAGGAAAAGGACAAGGGCAAATTCCCCATCCGCCTCGTCCTCAATTCCAAGGCATCCAAGACCCTGGACTTCCACACCCGACACTACTCAGGCCGTGGTCTTATGCGCAAGATGACGGGCAAGGAACTGGCCAAGGAGATTGGCTGCAAACCCGATCATCTGCAGAAGACCTTCCAGACGTACAACGCCATCGCCGACGGCAAGCAAAAGGACCCATGGGGCAAGCGCTTCTTCCACAACATGCCCCTCGACATCGATGACGACTTCCACGTCGCTCTCATGGAGCCCGTCCTCCACTTCACCATGGGCGGTATCCAGATCAACGACAAGGCCCAGGTGCTCAACCAGGAGCAGAAGCCCTTCGAGGGCCTCTACGCGTGTGGTGAGCTGGCCGGTGGCGTCCACGGCGCCAACCGTCTCGGTGGCTCCTCGCTGCTGGGCTGCGTCGTCTACGGCCGCGTCGCCGGCGACTCCGCCAGCAACTACCTCTTCCAGCAGGCGCTGTCCGGCACTGGTGTCGGCTCGGCCGCGCAGCGTCTCGGCCAAATCTCCCTGCACCTCGACCCTTCCGCCCCAGGCAAGTTGACCGTCGAGTGGGCCAACGGCGCCGGCTCGTCCTCGTCCGCCGGCTCCTCCACCGTCCAGGACGCCAGCGCCGGACCCAATCCCATCCTACCCGCCGGTGAGTCGAGCGCCAAGGCCGCCAAGCCTGACCCCAAGGCCTTCAAGGTGCCCGACACGGAGTATTCGCTAGAGGAGGTGGCTAAGCATAACAAGGAGAGCGACCTGTGGGTGGTGGTTAAGGGTGTCGTGCTCGACCTCACCAACTGGCTCGATGAGCATCCCGGTGGCCCGCAGGCCATCAAGAACTTCATGGGCCGCGACGCCACCGAGGAGTTTGAGATGCTGCACGACGACGAAGTCATCCCCAAGTACGCCCCTCAACAGGTGATTGGTCGTGTCAAGGGCCAGGAAGTCACCCTCGAGTACTAGATACAGTCTGACGTGAAAGAGAAGGATCCTGTACAATGCGGACGAGGTGGAGGAGGTGACAAGTGGCTCGCCAGTCAGCCGCGTCACGTTGTCTCTTCCTTTCTCACAAAGAAACACCTCATTCGTCTCCGTGGTTTGACATGAGAAGGAAAAAAAAAGGAAGACTTGTTTGACGCATAGAGATTGTCTCACGTGCAGGGCGACGGCAGGGAGTAAGTTTGGGCCACGTCTAGCATGATTCCCGGTACGGCCGGCCATTTTTGGCGACGGCGGGGGGGCCCCCAAGGCGCAATCTGGTGTTTTGCTCATATACTACTGTGTACATCGTACGGCTTGTTCATGAATTCAGAATTTCGCAGACTTGACTCGTTCTTGCTGACATGGTGGGACTCGATGACGTGACGGTATGCTGTGGTGAAGTAGGAGCGCTTCGTAGCTTGCAGGCCTTTACGACTGGGCACTGCTGAACCTGCGTGACTGGTATTCAGGAAGTCAAGCAGGTAACGCTTGCAGTCTTGGACTGGTAGACTTGATATGAGGGCTGACATGCGTAGAGAGGCGCGAGCAATGGGTGATGGGGTCAAGGGGGCCCAAGTCTGCGTGATTGCTTGAGCTGATGATGTCCTCCTGGCTGGCATGTGAGGACCAAAACAGCCCCAAGTCGTCTACGTGACTGCTTGGGCAGGTGACATGTTGGTGAACGGCTGCGAGAGGCGAAGGCCATCAGATGTTTGTGATTGCTCGAGCATAGCTTCAGCGGTTGGGCAGGTGTATGGCGGCGAGGGAGCGGAGCAACTTTTCTGCGTACACGGACACCTGACCTAATGTTCCGAGCGAGCTGGAGTTGATGTACGAGCGTCACTCTTGAGCAGCAAAGCAGCAGGGTCAAATCTCGTCATTATGAATGCGTAAGCTCATGTCCTTGGCGGCCAGGAGTAGATATGCGGTTGCGAGGGAGCCAAGCAGTAGGTCAACTTCTCGCGTACGTGGGCACCTGGCTTGGTAGCTTAAGCGGCTGGGACGGTACGTGTGTGTTCGTTATGGAGCAGCAGCTCACTAGAGCCAAGTCTTGTGTATGTGTTCAGGCCCGAGAAGCAAATCAGATAGTCAAGTCTTGTATACGCGGTTGCTCGAATTGATGTTTAAACAGCCAACACTGGGTGTGTGACTGCGAGGAAGCCATGTTACGGGGTCGAGTCTTGAATACGTGATTGCTTGAGCTATAAGCGTGAGTAGCCGTGAGGAGATGGACTTGCCGTAAGGAACGAAGTAGTCAGGTCAGGTCTTGTGTATTTAATTGCTTGAGCTGGTGGCTTAAGCGGTAAGGAGTAGATGTACATATGTTGGCCGCGAGCAGCAAGGAAGCAGGACCAAGTTTTGCGTACGTGGGTGCCCGGACTGATGGCGTGAGTAGCTGCGAAGTCGGTCGAGACCGGCATATGAGGTCTATGCGAGCATGCTTGAGTAGTCAAAAGGGCAACGATATTGGATGTCTGTCTGGTTGGCCAATGCGCATTCGGCTGGTCTACATTTGGAGTGCTCATGTCTTCGAGGTTCGCCACATAGTGCTGTGGGAGACTAAATGCATGTTCAAGCGCATGCCATGTATGCGGTGCTGCTATTTGTCGAGATAGATTCGTTGGATGTACAGTCAGGCCATTGTCTTCGTTCGGAGGGCTGCTACCTTCACGAATCGTCATTATGCAATTGCGAGACTGGAGGTCTGTATGAATGTAGGCTGTGGCAGCCTACGCACACGGTCCTGCTCCCCGTTAGGATAGATACGACCAGATTCATACGTAAGCAGTAGTCTACAAACTTAGATGGTGCTGCTACTGTTTGTATCAAGTCATTGCGATGACGATACTGGGGAGATGGCTGGCCGTGGCCTACGTATGCGGGACAGACAGCACGAGAGATGGTGCACCTTCGCTTGTCGTGATCTACATATGGATTGCTGCTTCTTTTGGGACACAGTCGTCGTGATAGATGGGATTGAATGCGTGTAAGAATCTGCTTTCCGTAACCCTTGCTGGGTGGCAAGAGACTCAATGTGCGCTTAAGTCATTGTCCGTATATGGTTTGCTGATTGTGCCTTTGTTCAGTATAGTCACTGATATAGCGCATGACTCGTTGTATATTGGATTCGTGATCTAAGTATGGAATGCTGCTGCTTTGTGTCGTAATCATCGTCGAAATAGCAGGATACTCATCGTGCGTTTGTATTCGTGGTCTGCGCAAGTCGGACAACGCAAGACATTGCGCACTTGTCGTGGTGTAGCTATGAATTACTAATGGTCTTCAGATCCTCTTGGGTGAAAGATGGAATTCTGTACATAATCAAGTCATGGTGTCCGTGCGAATGAATGTTGCCGCTGTCTGTTCATTAATCACTGTCGATGGAACACGTTCGGGATGCTACTGGGCTGTGGTCTACGTATATGGGATGTGCGCATGGAGCCCTGCTGCCACTTTGGGGATTGTCATGAGGATCGCAGGGTCCCAAGGGCCGGCTTATCACGGAGCTACCTACCGGACAATGTGGCTGTCATCATCTGGCTTGATCTCTATCCCGCAGCGCGTATGCAGGTGGTCTGAGCATTTCTGGAGGCTTCACCGGCTTGCCCTTGGGCAAACAAGCACGGACAGCAGAGGAGGCAGGGACAGGGCCCGAACAGCAGGCCCAGAGTTTGTTGCACTCGATGAGTTAGGCATGCCGGCCAAGGAAACTGAGAGAAGGGCGATCCGTACGGATTGACCAGCGGGCGAGGGGGCGGGCGAGGCTCCCAGCAGCCCGGACAGCGGATCGCATTGGGACCAAGAACGTGAAATGATTGCCGCAGTCCTCGGCCAAGACGGCTGATGGGAAGTAATGACCCTGTCTCGTCCCATTTCTGTTTGCCGGATTGCCGAAGAGCGGGCAGAGCCGGACAGGGTGATGATGAAAAGGCTGCATAAGTTGATGGCCGGGTCGGTGACGTGGCGCGGGCATCTGGGGAACCATAGAGTTTAACGTTGCGTACATGTGCATCATTGCAGCCGGCCGAACGTAGTGCGCAAGGCGTCCCGGGACAAGACAACCTATCTCAGTGGAAAACACCTCTCTCGGAGACCCCAAGTGGTCATCATGGTAGCTCCAACAATGTTGTGCCGCAATTTCTGTGACCAACCATTGGTGCTGTCCAAGACTCATCCCGGCTAGGACCCCTGCCCGGAAGCTGTTCGTCCTCACGGCGAAAAAGGCTGGCTCGGCTGGTGTGTGTTGATTGTCGGACGTGCATTGGCCACGGGAGCTGGTGACACATGTGTATGGGAAAAAGAGTTCCCGAGCCCATTGGCACGTGCATCCAGACCTGGCCCTCACCGACGAACGGCGGTAATTGCACAGTGCGCGGCGACCAAGGCTGCCCTGCAGCCTTCGAATGAGCCTTCGGAGGGCGCCAAGCGTAAGATTGCTGTCAGCTTTGCGAGGCCTGCGATGTGCATTGTCGGCTGCAGATGCAATTGGGCGCGAGGTCGTTGGCATGCAAACCAAGTCTCAGGTCTCAGGCAGGCGGCGGCGGCGCCACGGGCAGCGGCCCGTACGAACTGATTGCGAACTCGCCTCAGAGCTCCAGATTAAAGAAACACGTTTCCGCACCTGGGGTCGTCTGGGGGTGGTGCATCTGTCGAGAAGCTTTGTCCAAACAAAGCAAGTAAGAGCAGGGCGAAGAGAGGCGTTGACAGCAGCGCAGCCACCTGACCGTTCATTCCGCGTCAGACCAACATGCCCCTGCCAGGCCCAGTCGGGATTAGCGGTAGCAGAGCAGGCCCCGCTGTCAGTCCCATGCCGAGCCAATGCAAGAGGGCGCCTGGGTCGGAAAAAGGTGGTGCGACGCCGAGACGCAGCAGCAACCCGCACGCCTGGCGGCGACGCCACAGCGGCGTCGATTGGTTCGACGAAGCAGAGCCGGGCCAGGGATCATGATGCAGCCGCCGTCACCATCGTGCGAGAAGGCGAGTGAGATCCGTACCGGGCATAGCCGAGAATAATAAGAAGAGTAGTTTCGGCCATGGGCTGCACGAGACTGCCCAATCACGGCCACCGTCACGCTGATAGTTCCGGAGGCGTCCTCTTTGGGGGGTTTTATCTGGCGCCATCCACCACCATCGACTTGTCGTGGGTGAGAATAGCGATGGACGAGGATGATGGGATCCGCGGGAAAAGGGTGGGTTGGAAGGATTTCGTGTCTTTTCGCTTTCGCTCGCCCCCTCTCGACGGATCCAACGAGGAGGGACAGAGAGGTGGGACAGAGACGGTGGGTGGCCGTGCTGCATTTTGGCCATGATCGCTTTTTGCCGTGTTTGCCATTCAAATCTGTCATCTGGGTCTGCGGACAAGAATCATGGACGGAAGCCGTACACGACTTGGCTCCAGCCCTTGTTGCTTTAGGGTGTGATCTAGAAAATCTGACCCTTAATGGGGAAAAAGAACCCCAGCGCAGGCCTTGCCCAGGGCCCAAGCCCGCACCCTGCTCCCCCGCCCAGCTTGGCCTTCCCCGTCTCCCCTCCTCCTTCCCCAGTCCCTCAGATCTGAACCAGCCGGGCGCGGGCCCAGGCCACGCTCTCGCTCCTTCCAGGGCTGCTGCTGCCAGCTGCCGTGGCTGCTACGCACAAACTAGTGCTGGGCTGCCTGGTCCCGCACTGCTGTTGCCTTCTGCCCGCCCGGTGCAGCGCCAGGCCAGTGCCATGCCCTGCCACCCCCACTTCCTCTCCGCCCCCAGATTTTTGCCGGGCATGATTCGCTGCTGCCCCTCTGACAGTCCGTAACCTGGTTCGTGACCGATTTTCTGCACTCGGCCATCCAAAACACTTCCGAGCCAGCCAACAGGTCTTTCGTCTCTCTCCATCTCTCACCCGTCCACGAACTGCAATCGACCACTCGGGGCCATGGCCTTGACGACGCCACGCCTGCAAGCCGGTTGAAACTGCATGGCTCCCAAGTCTATTCTTCCCGCCAGTTCTGTGACATTCGACATTACGTCTCGGCGTCTCCGTAAATCGCCTGTCTTTGAACCGAAGCCGACCAGCCACGGCCAACGACGGACGATTGCACGCATCCCCGGCACTGGGAACAGACTTGTCGTCCCCTCCTCACCGTCATCACAGTCCATGCCCTAGCGAGCCTTCGACACTGCTTGATTCAGAGCAAGGCCGTCCGAGTGCGACCACCAATCGCTTGCGGCCTTCCGATCATCGTGCGCCCGAACATCTCGGACAGTCTTGTCGGTTGCTCGCCTCCGAGCTGATATCTTCCATACTCGCGACTATGGCTATAGCCATGGGCTGGCAGAAGCCAGACAATGTCGCCGGCTCATCAGCACCAGCCATCATGGTTGGTCTGTTTGTCGCTTCTGGTGGACTGCTTTTTGGTTACGATACCGGGTAAGAGCGCCAAGTCTCGGCTCGTGGTCGAGACGCTATCTTTTTCTTTATATCTGGCTCATGTCGTCTGGCCCATGTCCTGAGATGCCGCGGCTCATTCGCAAGGTCGTCGTTACGATCTCGGAGGCGCCAGCCACGCAGGCACCCTTCAAGCTCTCCCTCACTCTACGTATGCCGCGTCCAATAATGAATGGCCCTGCTTGCTAACGCCGAATTCTCTCCATGCAGAGCCATTAATGGGATCCTGGGCATGCCTGAATTCAAGGCCCAGTTTGGCGCCTGCCGTTCTTCGGCTGCTCCAGACGCGGAAACGAATATCTGTCCAAAAGATTCGTCTCTCATCGTTGCCATTCTGAGCGCCGGCACTGCTCTCGGTGCCCTCCTTGCTGCCCCAGCCGGAGATTCTCTAGGCCGAAGAAGAACACTCTTGATATCGGTCGCCATTTTCTGCATCGGCGCTATATGTCAGGTGTGCGCAAACACCATACCTCTTCTACTCGTCGGCAGGTACGTGTACAATCGCCTCATCCGCCTGCGCCAAATGGAGCCATGTGTACTGACAGGTCTACTCCTCGCAGAGCGCTTGCTGGTGTTGGCGTGGGAGCCATATCAGTGCTGGTGCCACTGTATCAGTCCGAGATGGCACCCAAATGGATCAGAGGGACACTTGTGTGTGCCTATCAACTGTCCATCACCATTGGACTACTATCTGCCTCCGTCATCAACATCATCACGTCAAAACTCAGCAACTCTTCAGCATTTCGCGTACCGTTGGGTCTACAGATCGTCCCTGCTGTCATTCTCACTGCCGGTCTGCTGGTCCTTCCGGAAACACCTCGTTTTCTTGTCAAGAAAGGCAAGACCGAAGCCGCCGGGCTCTCCCTGAGTCGTCTGCGGCGTCTGGACATTACCCACCCGGCTCTGATCGAAGAGTTGCGGGAGATCATGGCCAATCATCAGTACGAGCTCACCTTGGGCACCGCGACGTATCGGGACACGCTCTTTGGCTCTCCGCATCTCGGCAGGCGGACCTTTACCGGCTGCGGCCTTCAGATGCTGCAACAACTGACAGGCATCAACTTCATCATGTATTACAGCACGACTTTCTTTGATGGCATTGGTGTCAGCTCCCCCTACACCAAGTCGACCATCATCAACGTCATCAACGTCGTATTCACCATTCCGGGTCTGCTCATCATTGAGTCTTGGGGCCGACGGCGCCTCCTGATGATTGGGGCATCAGGCATGGCGATATGCCAGCTGATCATGGCCACCTTCACGACCGCAGCTGGCGATGATTTGCGAAGCGCCAGGGAGACGGTTCTACTGGTATTCTGCTGCTTCAACATTTCCTTCTTTGCCGCGTCTTGGGGGCCGGTCGTTTGGGTGGTCACATCTGAAATCTACCCTCTCAAGGTGCGGGCCAAGTCAATGTCTCTGTCGACTGCCACGAATTGGATCTTCAATTTCGGCATCGCCTATGCCACTCCGTTCATGGTCGAAGCACGCCCTGGAGCCGCTAGTTTCGGTCCAAAGATTTTCTTCGTCTGGGGAGCGTTCTGCGTCGCCGCCTTCTTCTTTGTGTGGTTCATGGTGTACGAGACGAGTAAGATCAGTTTGGAGCAGATTGACGAGATGTACGAGCGCGTCAATCATGCTTGGAAGAGCAGAGACTTTCAACCGAGCTGGAGCTTCCAGCAAATGCTTGATCAGGGTTGGTCCCAGAGCGGCATACCGCCACATGAGCTGCAGACGACAACGTCACAAACAAGCGCCGATACGACGCTCGGCGATTCCACCTCGTCATCCATTACCATCCACCCTGACGAACACCACCATCATCAACAACAACAACAACAACAACAACAACGACGACGTACTGCATCAAACGAAAACAAAACGATACCCATGGCGAATGTTGACTTTACTTATTGAGCGATACATATCCGGGCGTAGCGAACACGCTCGGTGTTGACAAAAATTTAAAAGCATGACTGTACCTGTTCATGGGCACGATGGTATGAGGATGGATGTTGGGACGGAGGCAATCATTTGCATTATTTTACCACCTTTATTGCCGTTGCAATTCACTTCTCTGTTGCGGCTCCACCCGGCTCGGACTCCCTCCAATTTGAACTCCTTTCACCCTCTCACGCCTTTCTATTCTTCCATAGTTGCTCCCGTGTTTTTCGTTCTAGAGCGATGGAGTTTCTTGTGTTGTAGGAGTTCATTATGGCAGAAGAGAGAGAGGGAGAGGGAGTCTTGCTTTCGATCCTTTATGATGTTGGGAGGGAAACTGGGGCTGCGCATCAGGAGTCGCCTAACAAATCTTGGATCAAGCTTCCACTCATATCATGATTTAACCAGAGTCAGAGGCCGGATCCTTGCGCGGCGCTTGCAAGCCGACTTGTCCCATTGTCCAAGGCATTTGCTCTTGCCTTTGACATGTTCGTGATTGGGTGCACATTTGGACGGAGAATCAGACTCTCGAAATTTGTAGTAGTAAATTGAACGAATCGTGTGCACATTGAAACGGGGGCTGACTAAGTTGTTGTTGGGATACGGAATGTTGGTCTTGAGGCTGCAATTATGGGAAAACTCGGTGTGAGAGCAAAGCCGGCCAGAGGAGCGCCACTGATGTGGTAGCTACATATTACATTGTAGAAGGCCACGTTGTAACAATGACTCGTTCTCCGGGTAGTCTAGTTGGTTTATGGCGTCTGACTGTAACGGTTCCACAGCTCGATCAGAATGTCGCGTGTTCGAATCACGCCCTGGAGATTAACTCATTTTTCTCGGTAAAATGCTACGTTTTTTTTTCCTCCCTTCGTCTTCCCTCTTTTTGAAGAAAAGTTTGCGTACACGGTCACGGCGTGCAGTTTCCGGCAATTTCTCATGTTACGCGTGATCCGGCTTGGTTCGTCGCAGCAGCAGAAGTTTCAGTTTGTTGCGGGATGCACACACGTGTGAGGGGTTGTTTGCCGTCCATTGTGTGTGTGCTTGCAGCGGAGCAAACTGCGGGAGGCAGACGCTGACGTCAGGGCTGTGTTGGGTGGATCCTGGTGCGTTGGTTGCATTCGGGGTGTAGGGTGGGTGTGATGGTGCTCTGTGCATCAGCTTTTGAGTCGGGGAGGTGAATTACCTGGGACTATTGTGTTCGGAGGATGCCCGCAAATGGTTCTTGTCGATGGATTGGTGTGGGCTTAGATGCAGCGAGATACTCGGGTCTGCGTCGTGGTCAGACCTCTCTCTGACTTGAAGGCGCTGGATTGCGCGACACTGATCTTTGTCGGTACATGTAGCTTCTGCGCTTTCATTACTCCGCTACTCGTTGTTATTCTTGCGTCTTTAGTCCTCAGCGATTTTGTCGGAGCGCTCGAGTGCCCAAAATCAATCTATTTTTCTTTGTGGACTCGGTTCATATACTCGCCATTCGTCTCTGTCACAATTCCTCTCTCTGCGTCGCCGATAGTCCGCTGCGAGTTTGACACAGCTTGTACGGTGGCCACAGGACGATTTATGCCTGTTTGAACAAAACCGTGTATACTGTAAATATTGAGGTCTCATGTGCGGTGGGAGATGAGGTACAGCACGTGAACCCTGAAGTACACAGAACGACTCTCGCTGCAGTGACGAGGCTCGGGACGAATACGGTCCGAAACATTTGATAGCCACACTCTGCTACGTCACGATGAGATTCGGGGCATGTGAAATTCGAGACATTTGATAGCCTCATTCTACTTACTACGTCACGATGAGATTCGGGGCATGTGAAATTCGAGGACATCTGATAGCCTCATTCTGCTACGTCACGATGAGATTCAGGGCACGTCAAATACGAGAGGCCTCTTTGCTTTGACACGAGGTTCGGGGCGCACACATATCGGGATACCTGAGGCATCTCTTGCCCTGACGCGAGCCTTGGGACGTATGAAATTGAGAGCTATTCGTGACTCTCTGCGGCTACGGCCACGATATGCCGGGCCGTGTGAACGTTGAGATACTTGAAGGTCCTCCCATATCCTGGCAATGAAGTTCGGAACCTATGACGTCTGAAAAACTCGGAGGCATCCTCTGCAGATCAGCACGATGACGTTGGCGACATGTGAGATCTGGGATACTTTACTCGGTCCCTGCTTCGGGACGTACGAGTCCCGAGATATTTGATGAATGGTCTTATTCTCAGTGGCAGTGAAGCTCACTTGCATGGGGGTTTCGCGGCGCTTTGACACGGTCGTTTCTTATTGAGCAGGGCTCTGCGGATGCTTGACGTGCCCTTGCTAGTCGGAGGGAGTCCAGGGCTGGGCCCGGAAGCGCAGAACGGGGATCGTGATCCATGTGTTCGCATGCTCGTGTACAAGTTCGTTCCCGACGCATCACTGCAGACACTTACTTCCTTGCTCTGTCA
The DNA here is from genome assembly GCA_030783925.1 of Aschersonia sp. MBC 735. Lineage (NCBI taxonomy): Eukaryota > Fungi > Ascomycota > Sordariomycetes > Hypocreales > Clavicipitaceae > Aschersonia > Aschersonia sp. MBC 735. Next base: position 12,544 of record JARJRV010000560.1, on the reverse strand, counting down.
CCATCACGGAACGTGTGAACAAACTTGGGGGGCCCCCTAATAGCAATTAGGTCACTGCGCGTACAAAAGATCAGAAGAACCTCAACCCAGTAGCTACCCCAAGAAGCAGTTCTGACACTGCGCGTACAAAAGTCCGCAAGAGCCTCAACTCGATGGCGCGGACCCCCCTACCTTACTCGCCGAGACGCCGAAACATTCAACACTTTGGACTATTCTAAACGGAAAAGATGGCGACGTTGGCGGCCCTCCTAATCAACGTCAACGGTTCATGGACGGTGCGCCCAAAACGGGACATCCTTGCGCGGCCGGACCCACAACCCCGGCGGCGGCCTCGCCGACTCGTTCCGGCCGGACCAAGTTCCAGTCTCCAAGTACCCTTACGCCTCGGGCCTGCGGATCTTTCTGGACGCTTTCCTTTTTTAGCACGCAAGGCCGAGCAACACGTGGTGACGAGTGCCGATAGATTGCTCACTCACCACGGACGGCATCGCCTCATTCACTTGCAGTCGACGTTGCATCGGGGGCCTGGCCGGCGTGAAGATGCCCCAAACGCATCCCGTTTTCCTGCCGAGGCATAGGGATACGCGGAAAGTCTTTGCGCTGCTGGCGTTGAGCTCTGCTCGACTGACACGAACCGTGGTGGAGGGTAATTCATTGTGTCTGCGCACGGGAAGGGGGCTCGCGCTGGCGGCTTAGCTCCCTCGTGGGCGTCGGACGACAACACACCTGTTGCCCGACTTGGGCAAGGGGCCATGCTGGTTCGAGCGCAGCGCAGTCGGGAGAAAAACGTGGCGACGGATCGAGATGGGCTTTGTTCGAAGTGGGAGATCGACATTAAGGGTCGCCTGTTCAGGAGAAGGGGTGGCGCCGCCGATTGGGTGCCTTGCGAGGTGGTGCTTTCCATCGTGGTGCCTCGGACAGATGGTGTCATCTACGGCGTTGCAGATGTAGATGGACGGAGATGAACGGGAGAGGGCGGTGCTCTGTTCCCGTCCGAACAAAGTGTCTGTTCTCGGCGGCTTTGTGAGGGCAGCCTCGGCCGAAGGGTAGGTAGTCGAGGTTGCGTATATCGGACTGGTTGAGCTGCATATAAAGATGTCTCCGTTCTCTCCGTCTTTCTCAGATTGTCTTGTCTGTACATCGAAAGCAGTAATTGAACCATTTCAACGAGGCAATCCATCATCAATCGCCAAGACATCTTCATCTCACCTGCTTCCCCGTACCTAACCAAATCATTGCGACAAGATGAAGTTCTTCAACCCCCTTATCTTCAGCATGACCTGTGTGTCGGCCGTCTCTGCTGCACCGGCACCATCCTGTAAGTCCAGCAAGCCTTCGGATGCCAAGTGATCATGTTCGACGACCACGGAAAGGGCACAATGGGAGTCCTTTGCAAACCCCATCTTGTGTCCGACCCCATCTATCCTTCAGGCGCACGGATGGAGCGTAGTTTGGTCAAAGTCGCTTTCTGCGCCGGGCTGGCTGCTATTCATACATCCGTCATCTTCAATGCAAGCCATTGACCACAAGAGCTAATCACATCTGCCTCATCTAGCCCAAGGCATAGACACAACACATTCGCTTCGCAACGAGCAAGTAGCACTTGATGTCGCCAGACGCGCGTATGTGGACGCAGCGGTCGACGCGAGTGGTCTCGACAAACGGCAGACCAACCAGAACGAGACTGTTGCGGAAGCAGCCGCCTCGTTGGCCGAGAACATCATGTTCTTCAACCCTATGGGCATAGCCGCCAGCGCCGTCAGACTGGCCGGAACCATCGTCGGCGCCTCGGGGGGCAAGAACTTTTTGGGCAAGCGCGCCGATGAGCTTGCGCAGAGGGACGCGCAGAAGGACGCCATCCAAACGGCCTCTGAGAGCTTCGAGAAGTCGATTGCCTCTGGGGACGCCAATGCCATTCAGGCGAGCATCATGCAGTTTGTGGACAGCATGGGAAATGTCAGTGGCCAACAGCAGCAGAAGCGTGCGGAGGGAGGATCCAACAACCGTGAAGCCATCTCGGACGCTTCTTGGAACTTGGCTCGGTCCATCGTGAGCATGAACCCAATGGCGATTGCTCGAACTGCGGTCCAGCTAGCCGGTAGCATCGTGGGCCGGGATCTTTGATGACTTGATGATTTTCGTTTATTGCCTCGCTATCTGCGAGTCTTGTTGATAGATATGCTGGACAGGAAGAGATGTCCGTCTCGACCTTCTTAGACTTTCATTAAATAGACTCTCTTTACCCTAAGATTTTGGATGAGCAATATGAACATGATGGACACGACGACCGCTACACTCGTGGAGGTGTGCATGAGTGGGTGTGTGGGGGATTGTGGGGGGGAGGCGGACAGAGAAAAAGATAATGAAGATAATCACTACGAGCATGCGTGTTCTTGCGGGGTGGGTCGTCCATGTTGGAAAATGTGGCCATTTCTGTCTGGGACGCCATTCAACGACGTCGCATCGTGATGATCCAATGACCGTAACCGCATGCATGAATAACCCCGCGTCTTCTCTTGGATGCTCCCCTCGCTGTGCTTATCTGTCTGGCAGTCAGTCGCTTGGTGTCTGTCTCATCAGTAAATGAGTTCCCGACCTTGGCACCGGTACTTCTGGGCTCCATGCGGGAAAGCGGAGCTGAAATGCACGAATGCTCATGCCGCCCATCTACATATCTATCGGTTCCGGTGCGAGTATTTGGTCTGCCTTGTCTGCCTTGTCTGCCTCCTCACTGCTGCATCCCACCTCGGCCTGACTTGGGCCCGAACCAGGCAGGCACCAAACACTCGTCTCCCACGTCCATCATGGGGCTTCTCATTCACTGCGTTTGCTGGTGAGAATTAGTCGTGAAGTCCGTGGTTCGCTTACCAACGCATGCGCTGTGAATCTTGTCCACTGGCTTGAACACGAGTGCTGGACCCGGTTGCTGCGGCTCCGCGTTTTGTTCCCTCTTGTCAGAACCTCCTTTCATCCCCTCCATTTTTGTGCGGCGAAATACGGTCTTGTGTTCCGTGTTTTTTTTTTCACCACAAACGAGATCCTTTCCACAAAGTGACCCCCTTTTCCTCGCTTGTCGTCCATCACTGAGGAGGATTCGCTCATCAGCCTAGACCGACTTGAAATCATATACATTTCAACAGGTTGTCTGCGGATTCACCTGCCAAGATGGAAGTTTTCATCACAGGTTTGCCCCATACGCTGGCAGATCAGCAGCTCAAGCGAGAGCTAAAACCCTTCATGAACGTCCTGGGAATCGTCGATTGGGCCGTTGAAAAGCCTAGACGGAAGGAGTTTGGCTGGATCTCGTTTCTCTATGCCGTGGACGGTACAAGGTTTCTAGAGAGGCACGGCACAGTGTCCGTGCCCAACAACGGCGCGCATCATCTTACATCACTTTTGCAATCACATCTGAGACTCCGTCCCGGGCAGCAGGCGCAGCTATACATCCTCTCCAAGGCAATTCGTGTTTTCGAGAGCAATCGAAACATCACCCCTCTCACTCTGAGCCATCTTCGGCATGAGCAGCAGTATCGAAAAAATGTCGCCCGTCAGGGTCATCGTGCTACCGCCATTTCCTGTGCCCTCGCTGGAGTATCTTGTGGAAAGCTGTCCATCATACCGAAAACCAATCAGACTGTTTACGCGGAGCAAACTAGACTCGACATGGCTGGAAAAGCTCGGTTTAGTCGGCGGTGCTTGACGATCCACCTAGGCGAGGACATACAAATGGACATAGGCTTTGACATCATCGAGGAGCTCATCGTCTATCACAATTCGCGGGACATCATCCTCATCCTGGGCGAACCACCCAGATTTTTCTCCAGGATGAGTCGCGGCCCCAAAGACAGCAGCAGCGTCAAGTGGGAGCGCCGAACCAGCTGTCCTGAATGGAACGACCACGCCAAATTCGTTGCGCATTGTCTGGTCTACCAGCTGATGCTTCAAGACGACCCCCATGCGACGACCCAGGCTCTCAAGGAGCAGGATAACCTGTCTTTCAGCCAGCAGGGAGAGCTCCTTTCAGCATCAGAGAATCTCAACAACAACTATCTCATCAGGCAATTCGAGAGCAAGCTCCAGAGCTTCGGCTCAGCTCGAGCCACGGCTATCAAGTTCCCGATACTGTACCAGGTCCAGGCGCTGGTATGGAACAATTACTTGGACCCGCAACGCGGGCTGATCTTGCTCGACCTTCTGGAGCGCAAGGCCAAAGAGTGCGAGGCGGCAGGCAGACCTTTTCCCGTGACGGTCGACAGTATGAAACGACATCTTCATAGGATTCCTTATCCGACCACAGGTACCACTGCGGCGGACCTTGATCCGGCGAACATCGTGCAAAGAATCATAGAGGACGAGCTCGAGCTTCGTCGTCGGGATCCCTCAAGGAAAGGGCTGTATGGCTCAGTCCTTAAGCCGAATCGGACATGGGTCTTCAAAGCTTTGGTCACCCCGACTCGCATCACGCTGCTGGGACCTGATGCCGAGAGCAAGAATCGCGTGTTGCGCATGTTTGAGGCGCACAGTCATCATTTCCTTCGCGTTGTGTTCTGCGACGAGGACGGACAAGATCTCCCTTTCAACGCCAGAATCAACTATGACACCATCTATGAGCGGTACCGAAATGTCATGGCTGACGGAATCCGCATCGCTGGCAGGCACTTCTCTTTCCTGGGATTCTCCCACTCATCATTGCGATCCCACTCGGTTTGGTTCCTGGCCCCTTTCATAGACGCCAACATGCAGCGTCAAGACCACGATACCATTACGAAAACATTGGGCGACTTCAGCAGCATAAGAATCCCAGCCAAATGTGCCGCACGGATCGGACAGGCCTTCTCCGAAACGCCGTACGCCGTCAATGTACTCAAGTCTGACATCAAGATCCGCTACATCGAGGACGTCAGGTCGGAGGATGGGGCTCGCGTCTTCAGCGATGGCGTGGGCACCATATCTTGGGATGCCGTGGAGGAGTTCTGGGATGTGCTGCCCATGAGGCTCGCTCGGCCAACGTGCTTCCAGATCCGATGGGGCGGCATCAAGGGCATGCTCAGTCTCGACTCGAGGTTGACCGGCAAAGTCATCTGTGTGCGCAAGGAATCCATGATGAAGTTCCCGAGCGATGACATGATGGAAGTTGGTATTTGCGATGCAGCAGTGAGACCTTTCCGACTGGTCCTGAATCGCCAACTCATCAAAATACTGGAAGATATGGGCACCAATCCCGCATGGTTCGTAGCCATGCAGGACAAGGCGCTCGATCATCTCAAGTCTGTCACCTCCTCCCCCGTAAATACCAGCGCCTTCTTGAAAGATCAGGATATCGGCGGCGCCGTGGGCTTGCCTTCCTTTATCAGACGCCTGGACACCATGGGAATTGATTACCGCCGCGACCGATTTCTCAAATCCGTGGTTGAGCACGCAGTCCTCCATGACCTAAGATTGCTCAAGCACAAAGCTCGTATCCCCGTTCAAAAAGGGGTGACTCTGTTCGGGGTCATGGACGAGACGGGTTTTCTCCAAGAAGGTGAGGTCTTTGTCACGTTCGAACAGGTACACAACGAGAGTGGCGCGCTTATGGACACGAGTCTGAGGGATGGCCCCGTCATTGTTACCCGATGTCCAGCCTTACACCCCGGCGATGTCCAGCTTGCCGAGATGAAGTCGCCTTCGTCGACAGATCATCCCTTGCGGCACCTCAAGAATTGTATTGTCTTTAGCCAAAAAGGCTCCCGAGATCTGCCGAGCCAGCTCAGCGGTGGCGACCTCGACGGCGATACATTCCTCGTCATCTGGGATGAAGACGCGAGACCCAAAGCGCGTTTCGAACCTGCTGACTACCTTCGTGCCACACCCCCGGTGTTGGATCGAGAAGTGACGCGAAGTGACATTGCCGAGTTCTTCATCAATTTCATGAGGTCTGACATTCTGGGGCTCATCGCAAATCGTCATGCAATCCTGGCAGACGTGCGAGACGAGGGGACACAGCACCAAGACTGCCTGAAGCTGGCTGAGATGCACTCAGTCGCGGTCGACTACTCCAAGACTGGCATTGCTGTCAATTGGACAGAGATGCCAAAGTCTCCGCCTACGCGGCCTGATTTGTAAGTTATTCATAACGCGTTTCTTTACTGGTCAAGCCATTGACCAAATGCATTTCGTCTCTAACGGTTTTTTTTTTCTTTACCTCCGGAGGGTAAAAAAGTCTATCGCCCGCTGCGCCCATAAATGCGCTCGATCTCGGTCAGCTCGACCATGTTCTTTTGGGCAACTTACCGTGGGAGGAGGAAGACGAAAACGATGGAGGCAGAGGCGTGGCCAGGCCCCGATATCATCTGTCGGAGAAGATCCTTGGCAAGTTGTACCGGGGCATTGACGAGGAGAAAATCTGGAGTCAGCATATCCATCAGGCAGTATCAAGCGACGGGCCTTCGGTGTGGGATCAGCTGGTGGGCTTGTTGGGCGCCGAGATGGACCGGCAAGGGATCGACCGCCACGATTCCTTTTCCAAACAGGAGGCATGGAAGATTCGCAATTTGTGAGTCAAACCAAGACAGCTCTTTCGGTCAAGCTCGTCGTCTGGTTCTCGGCCGTGAGGACCGTGTCGGCGAGTCGTCGAGCCCAAGCCTAAGCTGATTGTAGATGCATGACATTCCAGGTACGAAGACGCCGTGTCTGACAGCATGTGGCACTTCTCGGACAACCCGAGACGCTGCATCACCGAAGTAGAGGTCTTTTGCGGCTCCATATTGAACTTCAAAAAGGGCATGCTGTCGCGGCAGCAGCGGGACAGCTCCATCCGACTGAAGGAGGACACGGACAGGACTTTGACGTGGATAACGAAGCTCATCCGAGTGCGCACTGACGACGCGCCAAACGTTGGTCATGACGGCAACGACGAGGACGGTCCGAAAGACGACAAGTTCATCGATCCGGTACGCAAGGCGATTCAACTATCATGGGCGTGTCTCGTCGTCGGGGGCGAAACAAGCGGGGATGCTGCCGTGTACCGGGGCACGGGGGAGCTGCAGAGCTTCCGCGTCGTCGCTGCGACTTGCCTGTTGAAGGAGATAACGACGCTCGAGACGAGGACACAGTGGCTGCTTAAACATAAGCGAGCGCGTCTGACCACGTCCGCGTGAAGACTGAGGAGAGACTGAGACTAAGAGCGGCGCCGTTGGAAAGGTGTCGTATTTTGGTGGCCATGGTGGGCATTCTCTGTCCCCAGACGATCAGCCATGTCTGTAACGCGAGGGCTTGTTTGAGTCTGGTACGCCCAAAAGAGAGAGAGACGATTAGAAGAATAATAGGCTATAATCACGAGAGATAATGCCGCAATGGAGAAAATACTTGAGAGTCTTCTTCTTCTACGAAGCCATACAGCCTCGCCCTGCAGCGCAGCCCCTTCCCTATCAGGACCACCACGAGACGATCTAGCAGCAGTTCCACAGGCTAGATGCCGACCTGTTTACGTGATAAGTCAGAAGGACAGACGAGTGAATTATTGGCAGCTCGTACCCGGGAAAAATAAAAACCGAAACTTGCGAGTCCTCTTTCACCCGGCAGACTCGAATTAGATGCCTGACAACGTCCTCGCCTACCGAGCGGTACACTCTGTTGATATATCTTCGAGGTTGCCATGAGCGGAAGGAAGGACGCTGAAAAGTGTCCGAAATCATACTTCGGTGCAACAGCCTATTTGTAAAGTAGGTACGTGCAGCATGTCCTGGCTGAGCCTGGACCTGCGAAATTCTGACAATTCTTGGCCGTGAAGTTCAGATGTAGCGCGCGTCCAGGAGTTTACAAGCGGCAGGTGTGGGCCCATTGCTCCTGCCTGGTCGCATCAAAAACTTCACTGTGTGGTTCTGATGGCGACACTGCCGGACTAAAAAGCAGTGACTGCGGGCGGTGCGGACCTTCCCCGCGAACCTTTCGCTCTTCATGCAATCCCCCTCCCCCCTCCCCTCCCCCGGCTTACGCGTATCACGTGAATGCCATTGGGAGGAAAGGAGGAAAGAAGTGAGGAGGGAGACAGGTTTTCTCCCCCTTCACCATGAGAAGCTCACTCCTCCACCTTTTCTTCGAGTCGACGCCTTTTTGAACATGACGGCAGACATAGTGCCAGCTTCGCGCGCGTATCCGGCCGTCTACCGAGCCATCTTGACCACCATCGAGCCCCTGTTTGCCGTTGTCGGCGCCCTGCTCGTGCTGCTCAGACCAACAGCGTACCTGTCCACCATGTCGCGCGGGCAGGCCACCTTCTCGCGGGACTCGACCTTCATGTACACGGCCGCAGGGGGTTCCTGGCTCTACTTTGCCTTTGTCGAGGCCGTGGTGCTGCGCCTGTTCGACGACGCCTCGCTCTGGCGCCTCTTGTGCGCGGGCATGCTGCTCAGCGACGCCGCCTACTGCGTGTCGGTCGCGCAGGCCGTCGGGGGCTGGGACGCGTGGATCAGTCTGGGGGCATGGACCGTCGACGACTGGGTCGCCTTTTGGGCAACTGCGCCGATGGTGCTGGTCAGGGTATTGGTGGTGTTGGGGATCGGCGTGAGCAGGGGCGAGGGGGGCCGCAAGCGAGACTGATAAAGAGCCCGGCGGCTCATTGTCAGACGGAGGAGGCACCTTGTTGTCCTTTTTTTTCGGCTGTGGGAGGCTTGGCTTTTCTGATACAGGACGGACGGCGACGTGCTGTCACCTCCCCTCTGCCGTGGTTCATTGGTTGCTGCCAGACCCAAGCCCAGCCAAGCCCAGCTTGATTGGATGCGTCTTTCCCGGAGTGTGATCCTCCCGAGCCAGGCTGAGAGTGAGAAGCGGGGGCCGCTGACCATGCATTCTCGTCCTCTGGCAAAGCTTAATGATAAGCTTGATTTGTGTGAATGAGGCGGCGCCAGAGACTTGGCGCTTACTTTTATCGTGTTGCCTACGTTGTTGGACCAACCAACCAGCTTCTCCCCACGCCAGCCATAAACCATGAAATTGCCGGCGTCTTTAAGAACCGTGTTGCCCGTCTGTCTGCGTCGCACGCCTCACTTGGACATACATAATCAACACCAGACGCGCGCCACGATATCTCCACGCCCCATTCCCGATAGGACCCTTCCTTGTCCATAGTTCTTGTTTTCTTCCACACTAAATTCTTCCAAAAAAAAGCTCATCTTCACCATGATCTGCCTTGACAAAGCTGACCCGGGTGCCCTCCGCCACTTGTCGTACAATCAGAGCCCGCCCGCTCTGGCTCCTGGTGCCACCACGCGCCAGGACCTGAACGGTCTGGCCAACCTCCGCGAATATGTCGCCGCCGGCCAGGACGGGACGTCCGGTGCTGAAGCCGACGACTCGCCGGGACAAACAGCCCTGGCCGAAAAGGCACGTCAAGACTACGTCCCGGGCGGACATGCCGCCGCCGCCGCCGCGGACGCGGGACCATGGCTGACTCGTAAGTGCTGCTGCTGCTCTTACACACATGTCACCATCTTTTTCCACAACCCAAAGTTCACGTCCTAATCATGGCATGCAGAGCTATTCCCGCGTCGCAAGACGAGTGTCGACCCGCCCCGTCTTCTCGTCTGGGCCGTCTCCCTCGTATCTGCCCTGCTCATCGCCTACGGCACCTTGAACCTCATCACCATATTCCACGGCACCAGCTCTCCCTCTGTCCCTATCCCCATCCCCAACTCTTCCACTCCCGCCCAAAACCCAGGCCACCACATCATCAGACGCTCCGAATGCGCATCCGGCGGCGTCGACGACACCGAGTACAACCTCGGCCTGCACGTCGCCGCCCTCTTCATCATCTGGACCGTGTCCACGCTCGGCTGCGCCTTCCCCATCATGGCCATCAAATTCCCCGGGCTGCGCATGCCGCGCCGCTTCTTCTTCGCCGTCCGCCACTTCGGCACGGGCGTGCTCATCGCCACGGCCTTTTGTCACCTGCTCCCCACGGCCTTCACGTCGTTGGGCAACCCGTGTCTGGGGACCTTCTGGACAAAGGACTACGAGGCCATGCCGGGCGCGATTGCCCTCGGGGCCATCTTCCTCGTGGCGGTGGTGGAGATGGTGTTTCATCCGTCCAGGCACCTGTCGTATGGCGAGCGCGAGCAGCCCATGCCGGACATGGGGCCTTTGCATGGTCGGGAGAGCAGTATTGCGCAGGGCCTCACTCAATTGGATCGGGGGGTCGAGGCGCAGCAGCAGCACCATGACGATAAGACGGCCGGGGCCGAGGCGAGGGATGCATCGCCCGGGGCGCCGGAGCTGACGCCGGAGCAGCAGCGCAACAAGGACCGGCTACAGTGCATCTTGCTCGAGATGGGAATCCTCTTCCACAGCATCTTCATCGGCATGGCGCTCAGCGTCAGTATCGGCAAGGAGTTTGTCGTGCTGCTCATCGCCATCGTCTTCCATCGTGCGTGTCCCCCCCCCCCCCCCTCATCCCCAGACACAACCACACGACCAGCCGCACTAACGCACAGTTGTTCGCCGGTCCGAATCAGAATCATTCGAGGGCCTTGCACTCGGGTCCAGGATCTCAGCCATCGAATGGGGCAGCAAGAAGTGGCAACCGTGGCTCATGGCTCTCGCTTACGGGTTCACGTACGTGCTACGCTGCAGTCCCCGTCCCATCCCGTCCCGTCACTGACTTTCTGTTTCTTTTGGAAATACGTAGCACCCCCATCGGACAGGCCATCGGCCTGGCCACCCATACATTGTACAGCCCGGATTCCGAAATTGGCCTGATTGTGGTGGGTGTCATGAACGCCATCTCGGCTGGGCTACTGACCTTTGCGTCCCTCGTGGAGCTGCTGTCCGAGGACTTCTTGAGCGATGAGAGCTGGCGCTATCTCCGGGGCAGACGACGTGTGGTTGCCTGCCTGCTCGTGTTTTGGGGCGCTTTCTTCATGAGCCTTGTGGGAGCATGGGCTTGAGGCATCGTGTCACGGTCTGACTTTGAAAGTCGGGCATTGGCTGGCTTCGCGCGAGTCGGTGAGGACAAACGCGCGGGGCAAACGTGTTCATGTTCGCATATGTGAATTTGATCTTTTTCTTTGTTCTCCGCTGCTTGACACATAGTTCGTTCTCGAATGGTTATGAGTTGTCTTGTAAGAGGTACTCGAGCCGCCACGTGCTTCGCTTCCTGTAAGTGAGCCTCAGCACCTTTCGCAGTAAAGAGGTGCGCGACTCTTTTGTCTGCAGTGTTGCAACAACACTACACATAAACATTGGCGTGAATCCCTTGGAAACAATTCCCCTCTCGGCGGTGCCAAGTGAACGGCACGGGCGGGCTCTCAAAATCACGCCTTCACAGTGCCCTCATCACGAACCAGACAAGCAAGTCCTTCACGTCACCGTATTCTTGGCCACGACGCCCCGTGCAAACTCCCCAAACGTCAAGTGCTCCTCCAAGTCCACCTCATCCCCCAGGTTGGGCTGCGTAAATACCGCCAGCGTGTTGCGTGCCACGCCGCCGCCGCCGCCACCAACATCCGCCCTCACACCCCTCACGTAGTGAGGCACGGCCTTGAACCTGCCGGCCGTGATGCGCTCCAGCGTCTCCCCCGTCTGAAATGCGATGCAGTCCCTCGGTATCTTGACCTGGTGCGTCTCGCCGTTCCGCGAAAGAATGTACAGCCCCGCAGCCGCGTCCGGCGAGGCCGACAGCTCCTTCAACGGCGGCAACTCGACGCTCCCCTGCGGAACAGACACGTCCACCGTGTCTTGGTCGATGAACATGGCCGCCGTCAAGCCAGTGAGACAGCCGTGGTCGAGATGGGTGGCGCACCAGTCGTCCTCCCCTCCACCAGCGGCGGCCACCTGCGGGAAATAGTGCAGCAGGCGCGCCTTGCTCGTGCTGGAGGTGCTCACGACCCGTTCCAGATACCCCGTCGGGTAGCCGTCGATTTCCTTCTCGGCGAACTTGTCACACGCGCGGGCCACGAGGATAGCCACGTCGATGACGAGCCTGCAGAGATCCGTCATGGCGGGCTTGAATCCGGGAAGGACGTGTTCCGGCGGCCACAGGTTCGGCGACAGGTACTCCGGGAACGTGTCCGGCGAGAACGCGGCCGTCGGCTCAGCGCAGTCCAGGGATGGGTCGACATAGAAGGCACAGTTGGCGTAGAAGGAGCCTTTGAAGGTATCTGCCTGGCCGTCTTTGAGCGTTTCTTTGCCGAGGGACCATCCCGTGAGGTACTTTGCTTGTGGGTTTTCGAGTTTCGCTGCCAGGAAGAAGTGTATGAGAATGAAGGTGTTAGTGGACGATCGAAGCGAAATTAAGGGGGGGGGGAAGCGGTTGGGGTAAGTAGATGAACAGGGGTCTTTTTGCCAATGAATGACAGAAAAGAAGAAGAAGAAGAAGAAGAAGAAGAAGATATCATGGGGCATGGGGTGTTTTGCCAAATGAAAGACAAGACAACAAGAAGAGCTTGATTAGACATTAGGTGTTTTACTAACGAATCACAGAAAAGATGAAAAGATGATAACGATTCGACATGAGGTGTTTTGCTAATCGATAAAAGAAAGAGAGGGAGAGAGGGGGGGGGGGGGGGGG